>NW_019773643.1:0-21048 GCF_001039355.2 Lingula anatina | reverse complement strand
TATTATATTTACAGTTACTGTTGACCTCGGGTTCATAAACAAGCAGTTGACATTACCTGGTTGAAGGGACGGACTCTCACAGCAACTTTCACACTGTCAGATGACATCTTTATCTCCCCGTCATGTTTCTGATACAACTAGACCCTTGGCGACTAAGTCGCATTAATCAGATAACTGCTTATAGCGCAGCGACAAGCCGTACGCATGATTCAAGGCTTTGACACAACTTCCTTTGACAAACGTGATTGGAAATGAGGACAGGCCCGGCAACTGCGTAAATGTGATGGCCAAGGCAGGTCAGGGATTAACTTATCCACCAAAAATCTTACTAATTCAACTAAGTTATGGTACCTCATGCAGAATTATTCGGTCTAACTGTTTTAATTAAACTGGCAATCTAAACTGAAATGGATTGGCAACGCTTAGGCCGCCTGTTTACCGGTATGTATTTTATCGTTGCGAGCCTCAAGCGTAAACATTGTATTGTTGTGGTCGGTTGAGCGAACACAATTGCGACGTAACACCTACCACAATTAGGAGGGTTAAAAAAAAGACTTTCGGCTGGCTAATGTATGTTTCAATATTTCTTTCTATATTTATATCTTTAAAATGTATTTTGGTAGCTATTGGTAGGTCCTTCTAGGTAAGTTTAAAAAACTCAAGTTATTGAGCCTGTGCTGATTTCAAGAAAAAAAGAAAATGTCAATTAACAAATTAAAAGATTTTTTCTGATGAAATTCATCTGTAGAGTCTGCTAATAATAAATGTAAGTTTAAACTACATGTATTTACTTTCTACACGAAACTGAAGCCATACCTCACAAAATTAAAAAAAAATTAAAAATAACATAGCTTCAACTTCCTGTAGAAACTGAAAAGTTTAAACTTATGATCATGATCGAAAGTTTTTTGTTCTAATCACACAAAATTGGCAGTATAAATAAAACCTCGCGTGTACAGTATTGTTGCCTCATCAATATCAGATCTCCCTGTACACTCTGCACACAAATATCAAGGTGCATCTGCCTTGAAACTATTGTTCTTTAGCCAGTGCAGCGTTGCGTAACAGGCTAACTGCAATCCCTGTGGAGAGATACCTGGTCTAATTTAACTGGCATTTTTTAAAATTGCTTTTATTGATAACAAGTTGGAAACTTGGCGAGTGAATCAAAGAAAAAGACCAAGTTGAAAGCCTTCCATCTATTGAACATAGAAAAGCAAAATTATTATGAACACGGCTAAAGCTTTAGTGACCGCCGTGAAGAGCATGCGTGTGGTGCGGTCTACTGCCGGTACACGCGTTAGGAATTTCCCAAAGTCACACTATCTTTGTCTATATATGATGCAAAGATACTTATATTTCCCAGTTCAGAACTTGAAAATTATACCCCCCATAAAAGTACCTGGGTCATAGTTCCTTAAGAAATGTACAGGAAGATATGGTGTTCTAAATGCCAGTCATTTAGAACTAAAACATTAGGCCTATAATTAAAATGAAATTCTTCGTGAAAAGCAGACAATTGCTCCTTTCCAGAGTAAAATCCATTTTGGTGGGTAAATCCCGTCCGTACAGAGTACAGATACCTTTCAGATTATTTATTAAGATAATCAGAAAACTCAAACTGAACAAATTCTTGAAAAATTCCGCAGAAGCCGATGGAAGACGGAGTGGAATGCGTCTGATTAGTACAAATGCCCGCAGATAATCTTCCACGTCTATTCTTACCAACTTTCTCACATTATTATTATTATTATTATTATTATCATTATTATTATTATTTTATCAATAATGAAATATTTTTAAAATTATCAATATGAAGCACACACGTTTGATTATACAGAATTTGCACGCTCTTATATCATAAACTACTATACAAAATTAAAGTATAGGCCCCTCCAATACAATTATTTTGAAAGAGATTTCTAGCGAACCCTGTGGTCAGAGTGCACAGAAGTTGTGGTTGAACAGTCAAGTAGTGTTATATCATATTAGATTGTGTTAGAGAAGACACAAGCATTGTGAGGTGGACTGAATTTACTAACTGCCCCAAGTGCCGTTCTATTAATGGGAATGGGAATGCGTCGGATACAATATGAAGTTGGAAAACTGGTTTTGGTGATATTGTATTTTTTTTCTCAGGCCTCAATTGATATTTGATCCCATTTGATCTGAGGTGAACCAATGATTTATAATTATATTGATATTTTCGAACAATCCTCGCATAATGATATACATCTATAATCATTTCCTTATCTTATTTTTAAATAAAATCAAAATTTCATACCGTGAATGATTTCCTACACCTACCCCGATTTTTAATGTGATCATTTTAGCAACGGGATGTTATATCATGATAACAGTTTAATCTGAGTTCAATCTGCTGCGCCACAATTTTCCAAAGTTTCCACACGACACCAGTTCAGTGAACCTTAGTCGATCAGTTGATACAGTGCCGCCGGAAAGTAACCTTACCAAAACGCCGCATGAACTCCCAACCCTGCCCGACGGACCATTTGACGCGTGTTAACAAATCCAGGGGGTAACCAACTGCGTTCGTTCTACACACATAAAGACCCGATCATTTTACATATTTAATTAATCAATCCAGCTTCCGGATATACACTATAAAGACAAGTACAATACGTTCAATAATTGATTTTATTTCTCCTTTTTTCACACGCAGGTAAGAGTTTGGGTATCACAGGGTTCGATGCTATAGAAGCTGGCGGATGACTGTTCCTGACAAGCTAGAGGCGAGTAATGAATAGATCTATTACTCACGTGCCACTGGTTTCTGACACAGTTATATCATCTTGAATAATTGAACTGAGAGTCATAAGGGAACAATGTCCTGTATGCAAGGGAAATGCAGTTCAACAGTTTTTAAAGGGTTCTCAGCAATGTTCCAGTTCAAATAACTCTTCCTTTTTTATCGGCTGAGCTCTCCCATCAAATCTATTTAAACTCGTGCAGCTACTTTATCCATTCCCCAGCATTATAACAATCTGCAAACTTCAAGATAAATTTCAAAATTTCTTTTCACCAATTACTGGCCTTTATAAATGGCCTTATATCTCTTTTTGAGGGCCACGTTATTCGATATACTGTTACTTTATTTTATTTCAGTGTTATGTTATATATATATATATATATATATATATATATATATATATATATATATATATATATATATATATATATATATATAATGTTAATCAGTTACAAAACATGCTATTGTTGAATGCGAAATGCGTCACATAAACGTTTGAATAGCTATGTCATAATTCAGTTTCATACTTATATGATCCGATTAAATGCTTTAAATTTCAATTAAAAATTTGTAAAAGGAGAAAAAGGGAAAATATTAACGACACAAAGAGTTTAACGGCAGATTAAGATGACATATAAAAATACAAATCGATGAATACCAAAGCTATTATGGGAGCATGTAGTAACTAAATAAAACCGAGGCTTTCAGAAACAGGTCCAAAAGAGTAAAATGCAACTGGCAATTTAAATTATCAAAGCAATGTTTACGTTTTTAAATTTTCATTCGAAAAGACTGACTTATAAAAACATGTTCATAGCCATTTATGAAACTCGTCTTTCCAAAATCGACCAAAATGCCCAAGAAGCGATTGACCTAAAACGTGCAGACTACCGGTACTTCAATTCCCCATTTTGTAGTAAGTCGTCGTCAAAATGTCTAATCTGTCAAACTTGTGGCATTTGTCCATGATATTCATGTCGGGATAATAAAGACAAAAAAATTAAACACATGTAATATTCTAAATTTCAAGAATAACACTGTCTGACTGTGACGAATAGCTTCTTAATGATACAAATACTCCTCTCGCGTGCATTCAATCATTCTGTGATTTTCCGAATTCAAAAATTTATTAAAAAAGATAGCGTTCATTCATGAAAATTCTCTACATTTCGAAGGTTTTCAAGTCAGAAAGTTATATGTATTACTATTAGTAAAACACCTTTTAATGTCTTCAGAGAGTTCGGCAGTTATTATATTGTGAGCGGGTAGTTGTTAGTGATCTGGGGTGCTCCTTCGTCATTACCTGGCTTCGGTGACACTATATTTGAAAAGTCTATCGTTGTAATTTTGATTCACACTGGCTGTGCATTATGCGTTCAAATTGCTCTCAGATCACTGGCCGTGTAACCAGACAGGTTTATTTGACATCATCTTGTTGTGACAGCAGTCTTTTTACAGTAAAATCGACAGACTGTTGAGTTGCTGTCTTTCATTTCTGAAGCACACTCCACAGTAGATTTTATGTACAACAAACACTAAAACACGTCCTTGTAATCGATAAAAATGGTTTATCACAGAAAATAAATGCATTCCTCATTACCGCAACGGCATCATGGTTAAGAGCTTTATGAGGAGTTTATTGAAATAAATATCTTTGCTCGATCTGTCTTTTGATATGTGCTAACAATGTGTATGCAACCTTTATTTTTGTAATTCAAAGCGTCTTCAACATGGACGTCCGATGCAGGTGGTAAGGATGGATTGTAAAAAATAATGAAAATGGGAGATGTTGACAAATGTTTTTCAAGTTGTATACTCCGGTTGATATTCCAATTCATTGTCCTCCAATCTGGGTGGTTTTGGTGAAACTTTTCTCATCTTTTTTGTCTTCTCTCCTTTCTTGTTTGCCTTGGCTTTCGGAAGACAAAACACCGCCCTAAGTCCGCAGCAGACGACACATAATATGGGGACGCCGACGATGACAGCGGCGGGGATGACGATGACCAGCGTAAGGTTGGCGCCAGGTTTGGCTGTTGGTGCCGGCGTACTGGTACCGTTAATTGTTGCTGTGGATGACACCGTAGTGGAGACGCTCCCTGCAGTGGGGGCAGCGAGTGTTGTTAAAGCCGCAGTGACTATATACATCACTGAAAAGAAAACAATTATTCATCAGTTTTGCCTCAAAATGATCTCAAATTTTTTTTTCATAACTATATTTAAAAACGACACCTTTGTCTACAATATTTGCTATAATTCAAAATACAATGGGTTGTAACATAATGCTGCATTTTTGTTGTTTTTTAGTAATCATAATATAGAATGTTTGCTTGTCACAGAAAAAAATCATGAGAAACGATTTAAAGGAACAATTCCTATTCGAAAACTTAGATTATATTTTTGTGTCAACCCGATATCATTGCCCCGGGTAACTCTGTGTAACCCCGCGAAATCAGATATAAGCTTTGGTTTGTAGTTTCCAAAGTCAGACACTTTGGACAAGCTGGTGAAATACTTGCAAATATTTGAACCCGTATCAATCAATTGTGGCTCCTAGCAAGATGAGATAATTAAGTATAGGACACAAAGTATATTGAATTTTAAAAAGTAGACCAACATTTTAACAAAAAGATATACTTTCTAAGACAAACTAAGGCATCGAATCGCCAAACACACACGTCAATAACAACCGTAATATCAGACACACTAGAATTTTTACAATAACGCATCCTTGATCATCTATCCTAACGATCTAAAACCCAGACAATTTATTTGGGGGTTTTATGTTTTGTTTTGTTTTTTTTTTTTTTATTCTCGCAATGCTTACAAAGGCGGGGCAGACCTTTTTCATATACAGATAATATGTTATTGGCAAACGCATGCAAAAAACTTGCGAAGGAAACAAATTTCTACATGAGGAAATGCCGTTTTTGAGGTGCCTTTATTATTTTACGAGGTCGATACCAACTAGCTCTATACTACACACAGAGGAAATGGTCTTTTGTTCCGTCTCCAAACACGTGTCTGCAGATAAGAGGTTGCCGTGATTTCCTAACAAAATAGCCAATATTGATGGTCAAACATTTCTCGATAATGCAAAAAGGACAAGTAAAATACACATTGTCACCCCTTATAAATATCTGTCTTCTTGTCTGTCTGTCTGTCTGCCTGTCCTCCATGTAACTCACTCCTGCTTAACAAAGTTTAATTGCTTGGGCATTTGCCATTTCTTCTTCTAACGACATGGAATCTTGCTTCATGTTGCTTTTGATAACATTAGCCTATAATTTGTTTCGCTCTCCTTTTGTCACGTTTTCCCTTCTCCATAAATCTATTCTTGTCTTCATGCAACGCTTGGCAGGGAACTTACCTCAGGGATTATTTTATTTTATTTTATTTATTTATTAATCTATTATAACGGATGTATCACCACTCCTGTAAACACGAACGCGATGCCATAGATTATGGCTATTAATCACAGTGACAGGCTAGGAGTCGTGGCAATAGAGTAACGTCTGAACGGAAAGCACCAAACAATCGATAATTGAACCCTTCAACGATGCAAGATTCCTCACGGCGCTGTCTACCTGACCCACTGCGTTCTGATACCTTACCACGGTTACCACTAATTAATACCCTTGACAGGTGCAGGGCTCTCAGTGTGTTAACTAGCTCGTCGACATTATGGTACTCGGGTCTATTGTTGAACGTGTGATAAGCAATTGAATATAATCGGAGAGCAATAAGAATCGATACAAAAAGCACATAATTTACAAAAAAGTAATACAACACGAGCACTATGTTCGCAAAATATTCCTCGCTCTCGTGATTTGAGTCAATCAAATGTTAATGGTATCATGCTCAAATTCCGCCCTCATTGGCTTTTGGTTTACAGGTTTCACAGACGACCTTCTTTTTTTCGTTTTAAATAGTATAACCTCTCAGTTATAACGGCCTAGTTGTAAACCAATAATCATGGCACACGATCGATGTACAGATACATGGCAGTTTCAGCGTTGTCTTTTCATGCAAATTTATATTTACTTTATGTATTTTATGCTAACGAGAAACCTGGCTGTACTTCCATGAAAGTGTGTGAGGAGCAGACGAGATCTCTGTTTAACCACCGCCATGTCAAAAAATTGCTCATTTTCGCCATTTCAGTCCATTTTCCCTGAGATTTTCATAAGATCAATCTTATTTTAATAATATTAATAATAATATATTAATAATATTAATAGTATTAGATTACTAATGACAATGGGACCATTTTAAAACTAGGACTGTATATTTGACAGCACAGCTGTCTAGTTATACACTGTATGCCTGTGATCATCTAGAGTAATTATCTTTAATATAATGTCCCCATAAGACATTTAACAATGCTCTACTTTCAAAGTAATTCATATTTTATATATTTATCATTCATAATTAAGCGTTTTCATCGTTTGCTTGACATAATTTCTAGTCCTCCATCATGGCTGCCAGGACATCTATCACGCTTAGCGGACACCTCCTGCAGTGTATAAACATACTGAGTACCTGTAGCTATTCAGAAAAGCGGTCGCTTGGTGCTCAAAAAGCAAACAAAGAATAAATAAATTACGTTGGGTAGTTGGATATCCCATCCATCACTGTCTTTCTACAGAACAGAACAGAGCAGCTGAACATTGTTTCTTCTAATAACGTCCCATAACAGTTTAAATTGTTCATATCACCAGCTTCACAAAATTACTGGCTGACAAGTTAACAAAGTGAAAAGTTTGCAATTGAGCACCTTCTGATAAATGGCACTATAACCGCAGTTAATTTTTCATCACTTAACACCAGCTTTTTTTAAGCAGGAAGCAGCTAACGAGTCCCTGTAGACCGTTCTATTTGTCAGGAATCGGTCTTGCTGTAGGGTGTTATACGCCAATTGCGTCAGCATTGCCTGCGCACCTTCATGTACCTACAGGTACCGCTGTATAAAATAGTTAATCGCGTTTCGGTGGTTGTCAATAGAAGTCTTCAGTACCTTAAATCCAATATAGTCTAACAGACATGGCCATGCGGCTAGGTAACGTAACATTTTGGTTATAAAAGGCCTTACGTTGGGTCCCAACGTGTGATCTTTGACTGGGTTCCCATACCTAGATCAATCTACCAGGATCGACCCATTTCCGAGGGGGTTCTCTCTAAATTGCTTTCAGCTTAAGCGGCTTAGATGTCTGGCACGCTAAACGCTAAACGCTAAACGCTAAACGATAATAAATTACCGCCTAGCTGCTTCAGTAGACGTGACAGACATCTAAGCTGCTTACGTTGATTGCAATTTACCGAAGATAGATCGATCCACAGTTGGTACGATAGGGTCTGGGCATGGTACATTTAATCTGTTTACATCAGCCAAGGCGTGCATATGAGTTATGGGTTAGTATCAAGATTGAAAAAAACGTTAACATTGGTAATTGTGCAACAATCTTCTATGGAAGTCACCGACATCATATTATTACAAAAACCCCAGACAGCGTGGAGTAATACGCAAGCTTGATGCGGGTTGATTAGACTAAGACCGTTGACAGAATAAAGTACTAAAAATGACAAATTATGACTAAGTGTAAATATAAGAAATTCAACATCAGATTCTTTTTAATATCAAAGCAGGAGTATCATGTTGGCCGAAACTAGGATCGGTTCTATTCGTGATAATGATGAACGATCTCCGTATAGCTTGGCATTTAATTCAATATGTGGCCGACGCACCCAACTTGAGCTCCGAACACCTCTAAAACGGCAACTAATAAACCAGTCAGACAAGAACAAAATGGCAATAAACTTTTCGAAAACGAAGGAGGTTGTATTATACTTTTCAAAGATCGGCCAATGTCATTTATTCAAAATTATACACTACCTAAACTAGGATGAACAAGTACTATATTATTTCCACTGAAGTTAATCAACGGATACACTAACACTCTAATGAGCCAGCACATCAGTAAACCAAACCGAAGCATGGTGTCATGTTATAATGAGACTGTTTATTATTATGTACTTTTTATAACGAGAAAAAAAACGCAATGGCGTTTCCATGGTTCGTGTCAGATTTACGTAAAGTCGCTCAAAGAAAACCCAAGGACACATAATGACCAGTTTAACGGTTTATTTGATGACGCTCTATAGCTACATGATCTACTTGAAGTCTTCAACTTTTGAACCATCTCCCATGGCTCGCGTCCGTCTATCTAGCTTTCCCAGGCGGTCTCCCTAAATCTCTCTCAATCTGAACTCCCAGATATTACTTCTAAACGCTTTATATACCAATTCCTTATCTATGGTGGATTCTATGCTGCACTATTTGCTGCATGCTAATTTTAATTACATCTAAGGCCATAAAACGAGTAGAGTGCACAAGCAAGCGACTCCATTAAAATTAATTAACAAGTCTGGGTATTATATTTGTGAACTGAACAATGTGTGACACCTTTGTCTACCAACAATCGTAGCGAAAAATATAAAAAAATCCACTCAGAAAAGAATTATTATATCCAATTAAGACAAATTGCATGAACTAGATTAATAAACAATTGATAAACATGAATTTATGAGCTCTCTCAAGACCGCGGATCGCCATGGGAAATCGTGATTATGTTTAATGAAACAGAAGGAAAGTGGAAAAACGTCCTAGTTAAATAAAAAAAATCTAAATAAAAAATGCGCTAATATTGTCCTTAGGCGAACCTTGCAATATCGTGAGTCAGACATACATGTACATATAGGACGGTACCTTTAGGTACATGAAGTAGGGCAGGCAATGCTGACGCAATTGGCGGTTAGCACCCTACAGCAAGACCGATTCCTGTCAAAAAAAAAAAAAAAAAACGGTCTGCAGGGACTTGTTACCTAGAACCGATTTCGATGACTCTAAATATGACAACAGGACAATGTGACTGATGAATGGAATGTCGGCTAACGTAAAATTATAGAGATTAACGACTAGGATGCCTCTACTGAGACGGTCATAGTACCATGTGTTTCGATTCAATATACAAATGAATCTCACGATGAATTTGTCCGGAGTCAATTAAGTTAATATCTTTTTGTTTTCTCAATTATTAGCTTTAATCGAAAAGATCTCATGAATTATGCCTATATCGAATTACCAACAGAACTCACGAGGCGCTCAATTTATAAACCACCCCGTTTTCAAGAGGGTGTTTTGTGTTGACACCAAGAACACTTCACTTCCGTTATGATCCTTTAACTGCCATGAAAGTGTGAGAAGTAACGACAATTACTGTACATTCGTGTTTATTCAAGGACATCGCTTCTACCAATGTACTTGATATTAATATAAAATGAAAGCACGAACCCCGTTAAAAGATCAAATGTTGTTTCCATCATTTCATTAAGGACAGAAGTTTAAAGACACCCAAAGAACGCGTGGGAATGACAAACGACGTGTAATTCAAACGATGCCGTCAAGGTTTAAAATTTTTAAAAGGAAAACCTTTTTTATGACAGTCTATCTCAAAACTTCAAATTAAAATGCTCTTCCAAACAAGGTTGTGCGACTTAATATTGCATAACACTACTGTAAACGGACATGTATTGAGCTCCTCACAGGCACTTTTTTCTTTTATAAAATGAGACCAAGAGATGTTTATCTGTCTGTAAGGTACCATTGCCAACAGGCCAGAAGCAACCTAAGCACAGTATGCCACTTAAAATTGCCCAACATAAGGTGTTCTGTGGAGAAAAAGGTCTTTTGATTACTAGCAGCTTGTTTAGGAAAATGCATGATTTAAATATAGAAAATTGACATAGCTACCTTTAAACAAAAAATAAATCGCCATTTTCTTCACAATAGATGCCGTCCTCCAAGTCATGATGGTCGGCTTATCTGTTGGTTGCGCTGTCGTCCTTCAACTTTTTCAGACAGTCTGCTCTTCCTTCTTTTGGACGCCAAACGATGTGTACTATAAGTCTGAAAAAATCTCTGTCAGTGTTTCTGGATAATAAGTCACTTAATGCTATCGACTTAACGAAGCGTGTGAAATTAAGATCGTCGAGAGGGTCTTAAGTTTCAGTCAGTCTCCTTTTCCCCGCTGAAAGTATTGACGTCGCACCCGCAAAGTAATCACATCTTATTCAGAGTAACAATGGGGATGCCAGGCTAGCATCATTGTGACATCACAGGTCCATATTTAAATCCTGGCATTCACAGCGACTCGTGACTCGTCATTGAGACCGATTCCAATAATTTCCATCTGGTTTAACTCAAGGTGCCCTACAACGCAATCGATGGACTGTTCCGTCTATCTCTCAGTTGAAGCACATTAGCAACTGAATGTTTTATCTTGTTTACAATCGTAGATAAATAGATCCCATTACGCCACACACGGATAGCAGAAAATAATAATAATGGGCAACAAGAAAGGGCTTTGAAAGCGGCAAGTCAGGCGCACGTTTCCAGGAAATTATGTACAGTTGTATTCAAAAATGCCAAGCGTATATTAATTCACAACACACAAGTAGCTTTTATTGGTGCATTGATTGTTAACTACCTTATTCTTTTCTAGTAAAGCAATCTTTTATTGAATTATTTTAGTCTCTAAGAGCAGTGGTAATGTAAAACCTAGGTGTTTCTATGAACGATACCATCAACTATAACAGATCTAGTCTGAAAAAGTAGTAAATAGAAAAGACCACACCAAGTGGTTTTAATTCTCTTGATTGTAGTATTACTGTATTGTTGCGTGTTTTTGGGAAAAAATTAGACTTAGCATCTCGATTACATTAAAATCAATAACAAAAGGAAATAATTAGCCAAGAATCATTTGAAACATTTCATTTGAGTGCTTGGTTCATTGAATAAATAAATATTTCGTTTTTCGCAAGACTTGAGTTTTATACATTCATTTTTCAGTGCTTAATATGTTTATTTTTCCTGTCAGTCTTTGTATCTGATCATTATGCGGCGTTATCAACGTCCTGCACACTCTGCCGAGCACGAAGGACCAGATAATGTTCGTTCATTGCGTCATCGACATTGACCAGTTACCGAACCCTCTTCTGCCTCTGCTTCGCTGAGTGCAGAAGACAGGCAAGTGCCACTTGTACGATGTGACCGCAGCTGCACTGCATCCTGTATACCCCCTCCCGCAGTGGGTTTTAGCATTCTGCCATTAGGGTTTTCCTTTTACCTCCGGCAATTGAGGTTAAGCCTTTGGTTCCGTTTGTCTGTCCTGCTGTTCGTATCTTTGTCCGTTTGTCTGTTAGCAACATTGTGGAAAAAGTTGTGAACAGATTCATGTCAGGCCAGAAATAAGCTAGATTCTGGTGTTGATTGTTTAAAACACTAACTAGCGAGCTATTTAATTTGCATTTCAGTGCTTGGTGCAAAACTTCATTTCAGCCTCAACATTTTTAAAAGAGGCTTTTTAAAAGACGTGAGAGTTCTGAGGATGACTTCATTAGATGAGGGATCTAACGCTCTGTCATCTTAATTAGATATTCCCTTAATGAAATGCAGCGGTCATTTTTTTATTTAATCGTTTTTAAATATATTTGCAAACGCAAACTAGAGATCGTTGATGCCCAAGATACATGTAACGATACTTGATCATCAACGGGTTGACAAGCATCGCCTGGTAGCGTCAACTTAAGGGGCTACGATTGTACTTTTTGCTTGAAAGTGTTAATACGATCTTTGCATGATGAACCAAGTGACGACGTTACCAGTTCAACATCAGACCTTAACGCTTGTTAAAACAAAATTATGCATTGGGATATAGAGGACAATATGAGGCACGAGAGAATTTCAAACTAATTCCAATTGAAACGAATTTAATACACCCGCAGCCATCTTCAGAATGCTAAAATGAAAAGTAATTAAGAAGCAGTCACAAAATTTCTCATCTTGTGAAAAAAGGAAGGTGTCGCCATGTATAAAGGTTAGCAAACACCTATAACTGCCAAGCTCCGTTTCTGTGAAAAACACGATTTTCAGTCAAAGTTAAAAGTAAACAGCCAGAGACATGTAAGCCTATTTGGAACTGTGTCTTGAGTACAGTGTGTGTTTCTGTATGCGTGTGTATGAGTGTGTGCGTGTGTGTGTGAAAATGTTGTTTGCAAAGTGATAGGGCTTTACATCACCCATTCCTTTTTCTTTTTACGCAATACTATTTTTATTTTTTTCTCTGTCATCACACATATGTTGTATCAAATCTTCATTTCGCTGCTGCGCTGTGACCAATACTAAGTGTACCCACATGGTCACTCAGCTCCCTGCTTCCTGCTCTCATATTTGACATAGCGCTCTCGCTATGTGTTCACTTACCACCTCTACGCCTCTCTCCTCAATTGCCAAGTCTTTGTCACCTGATAAAACATTGGCAAAGCACACACTCGAGTTGAAATTTGAAATCGACTTTACTGTTGACTTCGCACATTTTATATTGTCGCAATATCGAATTTTTTCCCCTGTGTAGACTGGCAAAGATGATTCGTGGTGCCGGGCGTAGTCAATGGATCGATTGGAGTATTGTCAGTGTAATCAACTGCGATGCTTTTACAAGAGTAGTTCAACATTCTTTCAAAGGCATACTCTGGGTTTAAGTAGACTTAAATGACAAAATTGTCTACTTGTTCATTTCTTGCTTGACCGTCAGCCTTTTTTAGAAGCTGCTGAGGGTTACAGGGTTGTCTTTGAAAACAGGATTACCTTATATTACCTTCGACTAACGCGTTTTGCGTTCTGTCATTGTCAGTTCAAAGTACTTGTATGACCATGGTTGGATCTAAGCCCAACGGGAAGGTTTTATATCGATTTGGCAAACATTACTGATATTACTTCAAAATATGATTTCAAAACGTAAAATGATCCCAGTTACGTGAATGTTTACACATTTCGTTTTTTATCACCTTCTTCCTAATTTGGCAGTAGGTTCTTTTATTTCCCCATTGCTAACGTAGAAGGATGATAGAAAAATTATTTCAATGACACGTAAATAGAGATCGAAATATCGATTCCAGTTATTACATTCACTAATAATACGAATAGTTGGTGCTTGGAATTTATCTATCGTCCAACTGGTTTCTTTCATGTTCTCGTTTCGTGATTCACGTTTTTATTAGGGTCACAATATTTTCTGCACAATTAGGGGCGGATCCAGGATTATTGAAACTGAATGCAAAGCCGACCCACCTCCCACCCTCCTTGGCGTGGGGTTCGAGAAATGGCCCCGAAAAATTTTGGTATTTTAGAGGGAGAACAGTGCCATTCGGTAGGCCTACGGTTGTGAACTATGATTCATGATCAGCTGGTCAAAATTCCCATTACAAGAGGGCCATTGGTGTGATTTTTTCAGAAAGGGGGGTCATTACCTCCCTGACCACCCCCCTCCCCTCCCAAATCTGCATTTAACCTTATGATTGCCTCTGAGAAGCCCGGGACGTACACATACAAGCGCAATGTTGACCTGTGGTCCATTAAACAGCTTCCTCTCACAATTGTGTTAGATAAGCTAGTGGTGTTCTTACTGAATGCGTTTTCCGTCCATCTTCAGTGTCTCAGAAAATATAAAACGATTGATACATGTAAATGCCCATGTCAAAACGAACCATAAAAGCAAACCCAATTTCAAACCACAAAACCGGGTTTTGGGTCACGTGATGCCACTCGCGCTCTCCACCCCTCCCCTCAAGTTTGACCTCTTTTAAACATTCAACACTAACTATGTAATTTTCATCATTTTTCAACTCAAAGACGCGAAGAATGAAAGGGCTCATTGACAGACACAAAACGCAAAAATGCAAAGTTAAAAACACAATATTTTATTGGCACTAAATTGCTTTAAGCAACACATAACATGGTTTTGCCAATGAACTGCAAAAACTGGCCTTTCTACTACCCTCTTCTTGGAAGCGCATTCATATAACACATGTAACACAAGCTCTTGCAAGGCACGTCACACTATTCTTCGCCTCATGTACCCGTATGGCTCTACTCGCCTTATATATGGACAAAAATTTACCAGTGCTAAACTCTTTTTAATAAAGGCAACGAGAACATAAAACTACGGAAAGGAGCAAAAAATGTTCATTAGTAGTTAGATCATAAATGATAATCATTCAGCACACGCTGTTTTTTTTTCACATCAGTTTAATGAAGGCCTCCGACTGAGTTGGCCTTAAGCTAACGGTGGGAAAATTCATCTTGTG
The DNA here is from genome assembly GCF_001039355.2 of Lingula anatina. The sequence goes on along the minus strand of NW_019773643.1, from coordinate 6,077 downwards.
CTGAATAATTATTGTTAATGATAAAACGTGGTATTTGCATATTGGCCTTGTATATATATATGTATGTAGTATGGCTGACAGCACAGCAGTATGCACTTCAACAATAAACCAAAGTTCAAGATACAAAAATAGAAAAATACGTCCTGTCTTGCCTTCCCTCCAACTCGGGATTTTATTTTGAATAATGAGAAATAAACACTTATTAGAATACTACAAGTCTATAAGAAGGACTAGATATTAATATACTATATTACATGGAATAAAAGAGATGCATATACCACTGCCTACTTAAAGAGCACCTTACATGTGTCACAGGTAGAAGAGAAAACATTAGAGATTCAGTTTGGCACGAGGCCAACTGTTTAATTCAGCGCCCTCAGGATCAGAGCATATTAAAAGGCAACACCAATGCTGCTCATATAAAACAATTTCTTCACTGAATGTAGCGAGTCTTGGTATTTGACTTCAGGTAATCACCCTTCACTTATTTGAATAAATATTCTTGCACTGTAAAAACTACCTGCACAGAGTTCAAAATTAACAATTACCGTATACAGGAATGTCAGTGACCTATAATCTGAAAAATAGAGTAGTGCCAAAAGTATTGTGACCCAAAGATCATCGTTAGTAGATCAAAACTAAACAGTGACTGGTTACTGATTCCCAATGATGGATTAAGACGACGAGTCTCAGACAAATAGGGATACACTGTACACTGTATCTACAGCCCTTGCCTTACATCGAACTCCACACATACTAACACTACTATAATCAAAGAACAATGTTCACCACAGTGGTCACTTATCATAATATAACGCCAAATCCCAACTTACTTAAACGTAGAAAATCTAAAAGATCCATTGCCAAGGAGGCAGGGCAACACAGCAAAAGAAGAGTTATTTCAGTTCATGTCTACCTATACTAGTTCATGCTTTTATCATACGTCAGTCTTTACTATAGGCAAGATTTCATGCTCATCATTCGCTACATATAAATGTATTTTTTGAAACATCTACATCTCTACGTTATATCAAAACTTTGGTCTAAGATCTAATTAATGTGAACCAAAAACACTGCACAGATACTGTCTGTGCTCCAGCTTTCAGTGCTACATCAACTACAACATTAACTACAACAGAGATTATATCAGCAGTACATCGGACTAAGCGCGTGAGTCTGCAATCCCGAACACCCCTGTGAGAACGCCGAGGATGAGGCCGCAGCAGGCTAGACCATAGGAGTAGTGAAGCTCCTCGATGTCTGGTTTCCTGGCCCCGTATATCGCCACTCCGATCAGAGAGAACACACCTGCAATATAACACAACAGGGCGCAGTTAACACATGGGACTACTTCATAGCCTGAGTGCGCCTTAAAACAAGCGTCTGTCACGGTATGAAAATAGAAAAATATATGATCAAATATATAATCGACATTAATCATATGTGAGACCCAGGTCTCCGTAAGTCTCTTCCCTTATCAGTGCTATTGCGTTTTAATTACTCACAGACATATTTTTCTTAAAAGAGATAAACACCAGCTTAAATGCACGTTGCTATGGTAACGTCTCTTACCAGAGATAAAGCAGAGGAATATCCAGACTGAGGCCACAGGACGCTTCCTAAGCGGTGACATACAGGAGTAGAGGAATAAGATGACCAAAGTCACTGCAAACCCACCGCTGCCAATCATAAACGTCCACTGTACCGCCTTGAAGTAGTCTGCAATGACAAAGAAATGGAATCAATAAATTATAATAACAGTGGGAATCCTGTCTTAAATTCTTTCTTATAAATATTACTATGAGATCGTTCCCAGAGACTACGGCACTAACTTTGGATCGCACTATCGCCGAGGAAATTCTCGCTTAATTGCATTTAACTTTGGCGGCTTAGATGCCTGTCAGGCCTACCCAACTGCCAGACTCGGCACCGAATGATCCAGAATTCACCGGTAAATCGGACCACACTACCCGTTTTCAAGGTGTGTATCAGATCTCATCACACAGTATCAGACGCGACACCGCTCTTGCCTAGTACGCGATGTGATAGTGACGATTCTCAGCGGGGTTGAAAAGCATTGCATCACCACTCAAAATTTGTTCAGGGTATGATACTGTGTAATGCGATCTGATACACACCTTGAAAACGGGTAGTGTGGTCTGATCTGAATTCTGGATCATCCGGTGCCGAGTCTGGTAGTTGGGTAGGCCTGCCTGTCATGCCTGCTGAACCTGATAGGGGGTAGTTAACTGGACTTAAGCAGCTTTAGTGGGCGTCCCAGACGTCTAAGCCCGTTGGGCTGAAAGCAATTTAGCGAGGGACCCCGTGGAGATGTACCGATCCTGTTAGATCGATCTAGGGATGGGAACCCAGTCTATTTGACTTTCTTTCAAGACACCCTCTTTTAAGAAATGAAACGATCACTGATCTTCATTTCCAGCTGATCTTTTATTCACACCTGTTGGTGGTGTTCACCTTTCACGCTGACAGTTCTATATACATCAAAACAAACTGTAAAGGTTAAGTTGGTCCAGTAGAATATTCTATCAAATGATACTAAACACATCTATATTATCACAGTATACGACTGTTACATGCATGTTGGTCAAGATCTCATTCCTTCAAAAGAGAGTAGCTGGGTTAGTGGAGGGAGGGGGGGGGTGGTGAGGACGCACAATTTTGTTACCATAAAGTCCCATTTGCGATTTTTATATAGCCTTACTTAAGTCAAGGACTTCACATTCATAATGTGTATATTTTATAAATTATATCAGAATTGTTTATTTAAAAACATTCTGATGTCGGGATTAAGGTTTGTTCTCTATATTCCAATAGGCTAAGTCAACATTAAGTTGCTCGTCTTCTGACAGTTGTATCGTATTATACTAGGCTTTATCAACTCAGTGTGGTATTTTGGGCGTTACCAGGATTTTTATATCTTACCTATCTCTAACAGGGAGGCGGGAAAAATCCACCCGTTAAACGATAAAGCGGCGTTAACATATCTTATTTATTAAAATTATTTTCTTGTAAGATTCCCATTTTCTTTTTATGCTCTATATCTATGAAAATACTATCTAGGCCACTACTGCAGTGGTGTCCTGGCTAGCGGCCACACAACATGAAAACCATTAACTCTGACCTCGGAATTCTTTCCGTCACCGATAGTAGGCCAAGTCGTATTTCACTGCGTTATTAATTTAGCCCGCGGTTAACGGGGTTCGACCTCTGCGGACAAATACGCACATCAAATACTACATTGTATCTTAGGGTGCATTCCCAGAGAATTAGATCGATCCAGAGATTTAGATTTAGATCGACCTAACTCCCTGGGGGTTCACGCTAAATTGCAGTCAGCCGAGCGCGCACCATAGTTAATTACCCCCTTACAGCTTTTAGTAGGCGGGACAGAGGCTTAAGCCGGCTAAGCTGAGAGTAATCTAGTGAGACTCCCCACAGGGATAGATCGATCTAAAATCTATGGGAATGGGGTCTTAGTGCCTATAGTGTGTTTATCAGTTAAGTTACATTTCCCAAATGCCTCGTCATTAAATCTCACTTAAGTCTAGGGCGTGTCTCTGATACTAATTCTGACATTTAAAGGTGTAACTTTTACACTACAGTTTGGAGGTTATTTAAACACTTGTCTTCACAGTGAGAAATGAGGTACAGGTAAAACCTCGCGTGACACATGCTAGTGTTATCATGAGAAGGTATTTTAGACTGCCCGACGACAAATTCCTGTAGCTGTGTAACTCGCCCCCGCAACACTAGAAAATGGGAACGCCTAGAAAAGAGGTTATTTCCATAATCCTCAAAAATTGCCATTTTGTCAAACTTAAAATATCGACTGCAGATTCAATTTACGAACCATGTTCATAAAACTCACATCATCATGTTTTTATGTGTGACTTGATATGTTAACGACCTGCATTGTCAGCCTTGTCTATTTTACGGAATAACACCTGTACACCCACTGTTCTCTATGTTCCCCTTAATTGTTACTTTCTATATGCTATTGGCGTTAAATGACCAAATTGAAGAGCCTGTTCTACAATTAATCAGCTCTCAGAACACGTATGTACTGTTAGTTAACGATGGAGAGCATAGAGGCCGTATATATTGACTGTAATAACTACCAATAGCATTGTTAAACGGGCTGAAAAAGCACCATTTAGGTCAAAATTAATATCAACTGCGCTACTTCCAAATGTACTGCGCTTGTATACAGTTGTACCTAGATATTCATATATCGCTGGCAGCAGTGTTTTCTGATATGTTTTATATAGACTCATCATGTCCACGCCCATATTGCCGCTCTGAACTGCATAGTTTGAATCATCGCTCTGCTCTGCTCTGCATCTGAGCATTCAAGGACGTAAATCTGGCCACTGTATTGTAATCAGCCGTTGTAGGCCTAATGGCCTCCTCGATCTTGGCCAAAGTACTTAAAGAATCTGTTCACGGACTAATGGTCCGTAAAATACAGTTTATCAAATTTTATTGGTCTTTAACATGTTTCTTGTAATAACTCAACGCAACTTCTCGACCGTGACCAACGGGGGATAAACACTCCTCCCCCATTCTCATCCCTACCCCCCCCCACCCCCTACAAAAACGCATGGCTTACCTTACCAGATAAAGAATTAATAGCCACAATTAGCATGCTAACAGTTTAATCGACCTTGACTATCGAAATACTCGCATAAATTAACCTTGTTTGGACGGATATTGAAATTCTGATAAATGGGATTGCATGTACATTGTTCTAAAAGTAACAGAAAAATGGGAAAAAAGAGCTGCTCTTCACCTACTGGACCTACGAAACGGGGAGGAAATGTGAACAGGGAAAACATCAATACGGGAATAGGAAAAAAAGTAGCTGGGTTTATTCACATAAGTCACATTGGCTCGCCTTAAGATAAGCAATATAGCACTCCATCTTCAACACACTCGATTTATGAATTGCAAAAATCACGAGTACTTTGTAGTCAATACGATCACGCCGAGATTGGTTACACCGACGGTAAAATGTCTAAAATGAGCTCATCCAGACACACCTGACACCGTCCCATTACTGGGCATACTGCTGAGAGAGCCGTTTCCAGCAGGGACTGAACCCATTCTGGCACCTGCGACTTTCTTGTGCCTGATATCAAGATTACCGAGATCAATAAGGCGGTGAATACTGCCAGTGTGAAAACAAGTAAAACATCAGGATATTAAACTCTGTGTCAAATCTAATTACCCGTATAATATAGGAAGAATCACAAAGCAGCACACTGGTGTCTGGACAGTGTATGGTACCAATGTACAGTATATGGTATTCTTACCGTCGCCATCTCTGTCTCCGCATAAGTCTCCTGTACACCAGCGCCAGAGGCCTTTCCACGTATTAAAGAAGTCTATGCGAGACCAGCCCATAGTGGCAAAGGCAATAACATTGCATATGTTGGCAAGAAGGAGGAACACAAGGCATATCTTCAACGTTGTCGAGCAGGATAAAGCCATATTGACGCCGGCTGTGCTGATTCCAATGTATTCAGGTGGTGTTCAATGCACGAGACTAGAACCAAATGTACACTGATCCAGTGCGTAGTATCTAAGCAAGAAAGCGAGGACAGGCTACAAGCGCTGCCGGTCTGCAATATCCTATCTCTCTCGAACACAGTGAATGAGCTCTACAGTAAAAGTGAATGCTTGGTAGATACGCCCAGCCATAAATCGCGTCATATGTAAATAGGCCCACACTCCATGCACTAGTAGGATCATTTCCGACCTCGTTTTACCAATGAAGTAGACAGCTACAGTGTAGATCAAAACGAGGTACATGCGTGTATGATGCTGCCACAGGTTGTCCGTGATACAGGAAATCTATCCAAAAATGTTTTTTATCCTGTGGGGGCGTTACGTTAAATGATTCATTTATGTGAGTTGTACTATAGCACATGATGGACTGCTCACATACACGTGACGGTGAAATCACAGCAGTGTATGATAAAAAGGAGAACCCGTACTTTGTATTATCACATGCATCTATATTGTTACATGTTATTCAATATGACGCATATAACAGT
>NW_019773642.1:7879-69062 GCF_001039355.2 Lingula anatina | reverse complement strand
ATGTGGTGTCTGAACTATCATAAAAGCACAAAGGAGTGTCGCAAAAAATATCTATTCCTACGGAATGCTAACTACAAAACAGCCACGCTGTTGAAGTGTCAATCAATTCTCCTCGCAATCCTACCTCCTCACATAAAAGATCACGCAAATGGGCCGCTTAAGTCTACATTAATCAAAATAAACAAGAAATCGGTTATCCGATTCTTACACCGGCCCCTTATGCACATGTACCCACATTGCATAAATTATATTATAAATTTAACTACAGACCTAGATTACAATATTTTGTCTACGCTGTAATTAAAAGGTCTATGACTTAACCACTTTAACCTCCGTCACAGAAGTCTACACCTTTCAGAAGACAAAGTTTTGTCACTGGTCTCTTGAAGATTCCCTGTTGTGTTCAGGTACTGATTTGAGACAACATAAACATAAAAATTCCGCAATACAGTTTCTACAGGTATAGCCTGAGAGGTGAAATTCGAGGAATTGTCCAGCGCAGTACGCCGTAGGGCAAATAATGCACAACTTGGACTCCATACCCCTCCAAACAAATGCCTTGTCATTTAAACTTGAACTGGTTTGTTCATATCGTCATCCTTCCACCACAAGAATCGAATCAAGTCACGATGATTCTCGTTCACCTTAGCTTGTAAAAACATCCCTTCAATATCAGCCATAAAGTAACAGGGTTATGTTTAAAACGCAGTAAATTTTCAATCAGTTTGTTTGTTAAGGCTGGGCCTTGATATATTGCAGCATTCACGGAAATGCCTTTGTGCTTGGCTGCACAGTCGTAAACAATACGCACTTTATCTGGTTTTCTGGCGTGTAATACTGGATGGTGGGCCAGATACCAAACATAACCATCATCTCTACTGACCTCTTTCACTTCTTCTGCATAACCTTTGTCTCGTAGTTCTTNGACTCCATACCCCTCCAAACAAATGCCTTGTCATTTAAACTTGAACTGGTTTGTTCATATCGTCATCCTTCCACCACAAGAATCGAATCAAGTCACGATGATTCTCGTTCACCTTAGCTTGTAAAAACATCCCTTCAATATCAGCCATAAAGTAACAGGGTTATGTTTAAAACGCAGTAAATTTTCAATCAGTTTGTTTGTTAAGGCTGGGCCTTGATATATTGCAGCATTCACGGAAATGCCTTTGTGCTTGGCTGCACAGTCGTAAACAATACGCACTTTATCTGGTTTTCTGGCGTGTAATACTGGATGGTGGGCCAGATACCAAACATAACCATCATCTCTACTGACCTCTTTCACTTCTTCTGCATAACCTTTGTCTCGTAGTTCTTCCATACTTTCAACATACTTTTCTTTTAACCACTTGTCTTTCTGTAACCTTCTTTTGAGGCACTGTAAATGGAAATTTGCCACAGACTGGTTATCTGGGAGATTTAGTGGCTGCTCTTGGAATGGAATGTCCATGCTGTATTGTTTTTCTTCTTCATCATAGTGTAATGAATTTTTCCAGGTAGTCATAACCTTCTTGTCATTGACAGACATACATGTAGCTGAAAAATCTTCATCATGTCCATCTAGCTTGCACAAGTTCTTGATCTGGTCCTGGGGTTCATTGGAAGTGTTCACGAAATAACTAGTAACATTTTCTGTTGACCTTTCTCCAATTGGCCCGTTGATTGTCCATCCCAGTACTGTTCTCACTGCATATGGCATACCTGTCTTTCCTTCTCGGATCTCTCTTGGTTTGAGTAATTCTGGCATGTCCTGTCCAATAAGAATGTGCACCTGGTCAATGCCTACCTCTGGTAACTTTATGTCCTTCAAATGTTGCCAGTTGTCCAACTCTTCCTGAGTAACAATTTTATCAGTGCCTATATTTAGCTTGGGCCTAGTCAATATATCTGTCATGTCATATATCAAAGTTTCATCTGCATTTGTCACCTCCAAGTTTACAGATTTACTGAATACTCTCTTTTGGTGACCAATGGTGTTTAAAACAATGTTGTGAATTTTCCTTGTAGATTCCAAGTTCAGTGACCTCGTTAACTCTTCTGAACAGAAACTCTGAGTTGAGCCACTATCTAAAAGAGCGTATGTTTCAACAAATTGGGTTTGACCTTGCCCACGGACCTTCACACTAATGATGGGAAGTGCAATCTTTTGTTTACCCACCCCGGCCCCTGTGGCATTACAAGCAACTTCTTCAGTATCCATTTCATCTATATTCTGGTTTGCATTTCTCTGGGGTAGATGTAGAAATTTTGTATGCTTCTGTTCACACCCTTCTACTGAGCATACTCGGTTCACTGGACATCTTAAGGCCACATGTCCTGTTCTCAAACAATTGAAACATAGATTCTTCTGTTTTGCTAAAGTTAGTCTATCTCGAACTCTCAAACCTTTGAATTCTTCACAGTTGAATAAACTGTGATGTGAGCCACAACAGGCACACAGTGGACTGTCGGTACTTGTGCTGTAATTGGCAGTGGTCTGTCTGTTCCTTCCTTCTCTGCCAGTAGACAAAAGCTGGCCAAAAACAGGGTCATTCCTTTCGTCTGCTGCTACAGAGATAAAGTTAACTAAGTCTCCTATGTCAGGATTTCTCCCTTCAGACCGAATACTGTGTACCAATTTCAACCATCTGGGTTTAATATATTGGGGCAGCTTTTGTACAATCTTAAGTAGGTAGTCTCCACTATTTATGTCNAAAAAAAAAAACCGCACACCACCTCTCAACCACGTTAATAACTGTTATAGTGTGTACTTACTAAGATGTGATAAAAATCAATTGTGTGGAAAGAATACAATTAAACAACAGGTCAAACAACTGACAACAAAAATCTAAAACCGACGCCTACGTTTGCATCTTTGGCGTTTTTACTCTCATGATCCCAGTAAAAGTAGGCTAATTGTTAATGCGCCGTGTTTACTTCTATTACCAGTGAATGCCTCGATGGCAATGAACAATGAAGTCTATTCAGACTTACACTGGTACCGGCATAAAATTACATGACCTTATTATCGGCTCCCTTTCTGTTTTTCTTCCCCGTCTTTACACCAAAAATAGGCCATTGAAATTAACCTCTAAAGCCCCTGGCCACAGGCTCACTATTTGAAAAGCTTAACACTCAAAAGTGGTCCAAACAGTCCCCAGGTTTTATTTCTTTTAAAACTCTGCACACGTATCTTTAAATTACTTCATCACACTGTATTTAAGCACTAGTAAACTACATATTACAATCAATCAAGATCAATCCTCCGTCCCAAAGAAGAACCCTCACCCTTGAATCTGAGTGCATGACATATAACAGAGTACGCTGGTAGTCTTTAACAAAAGCATTGCATCGGAATCTTCATTTCTGCATAGCAGAGGTCACTGTGTATATCTTAGGGTAGTTGAAATGTACTGGTAATATACAGGCCACATACAATGCAATCATCCTTACATATACCGGCTAATCACATCACATAAGCAGTATTTTCATTCTTTATATTCTGTCATGTCATATTGGCGTGTATATGTGTACAGTTTAGAATAACACAAAAGCGCACAATCAAAATGCCAACATAATATCACTGAACTCGTGTTATCTGGCTCAGACGACGGCAGAATTACATAACGTTGTTTACCAATCCAAAGGTCCAAATGTTAGTCTTCGATCGAGTCACATACGTGAGGTTTGCATAAATCGCAATGGCTATACCCCTCATAGCGGGGTGTTTTAAAACACCTCTTCAAAACATTTGAAGCATGGCCTCTTGACGTAAGACCCGGGCCAAGGCTTGGCGCATGCGAGTCTGCGCGCGTGTTTGTGCTTGTGTGCGTGTAATGTGTACAAAGAGCGAATTGTCAGTATATGGAAAATCTTCATGTCATGTTTACTGCACACTTGTTGACTTTTTAATCAGCTTGGTTGAGACACAACACAACCGAAGTATATATAGGGTCGTCGACGTAGCTTTCTTACAGTGTACCCAACCCACGGGTCCTGCAATTAACGTGTCTCATGTACTTGGATACTAGCAAGGAAAGATAAGAAAGGTGTTTTCTACCCTCGATCGGATTGATGGTCTCACTTACTTGGGTCATTTGGTACAAATGTTTGCGCTATCTCGTCATCTCTCTTTCATTTCCCCCCTATATCCTTCACAGTGACCAGCCCTTCCTTCTCTCTCTCTCTCCACTAAACTATATGTCAACTGCGTTATGATTTAAATTCCACACATAAATCCCCTCTGAATATCTAGTATGTGAATATCTAGTGAAAAAACTGCACGGCCCTCGGGGAAGGCCCAACTAGTACATACCCGTAACTCGGCCTTCCACTGGTTCCAGCGTTTCTTTTTCCAGAGACTTGAATAAAGCCTGCATCGTGTACTCCCAACAGTTTAACACGCCGAGTAGATCTTGCTATGCTAAGACTGCTAAGACCACTGGTCATTTATGGTTCAAGGTACACTACTGACCGACAGTTGCAGCAATAGCAAGCATATATATAGGTCAGCGGAAAGCGTACATGTAATTGTCAATACTCTGTCAAGCAGAGGCTGTATGAAAATGAAAACTAGGTTACGGAGGTCACAGCTTGGCGCAGTTATTGGAGTATGGCGGTCTCTTCATCAGCGGCCGCTCTATGTCAACTGGACGTCGCCCTTTCTGCGTCCCGTAGTACGGCCTCGTTTAACAGTAAAATAAAATAATATTTAACGTGCCGACAACTGAGCGATCATTGAGCTTGCATTCTGCAACCAAAGCGATTTTTACAGTCGGTTTCCGGATTACCTAACCCAGAACGAGGCTCGATTTTAGGACTATAGGGTAAAACATTGACATGCGCCCATTACTCTCAATGTTAAATTGGCGAACTTTGATCGTTCATAACAAACAGACCAGAGGACAATTTCTTGTGGCAACCACTTGGTCATATTCACTTGGGTATTTAGCGTCAGTCAATGGGCCCCAGGAGGATTTTCTAGAGCTGATGGTGATTTTATTAGCGATAATACCAACACTCCTCCGACGGGCTGCAATTTCAGTTTACATCAGATACATGTTGTAATAGGCATAATTTATCGGCTGTATCGAGTATATCCGTGAACAAATACGCGTGACAACTGTTTGTTGATATTCACTTATGTATTTAGCTCAGGGAAATGGCCATTAAAGGGATTTTCTAGCGTCAGTGGCGACTTTATCAACGATGGTGGTGTACTATTTTCAGAGCAATTTTTCCTACTGGGATACTATGACCAATACTTACCAGTTCATTAATATACAGTCAGAATTATTTTATAATAAAATCATTATCTAAACAAAGAAAACCATTATATTCATATTGCTTTTAGATGTCTCAATTTGAAAGATGTGATAAGCTAGAAAAGGGGGTTGGGTAGCACTGCTCACCTGTCGTGTTCAAAGCAGGTGTCTCAAGTAATGCAATAAATGTGCTTTCAAAAAGAATTCTAATTTGTCACTGCTGTGTTTTTCGTTAAAATTTCTCTTTCTGCTGTTGTCTTGATTATGTTTGAAGAGACTATGAAATACTTTTTCAACTTTTATAATATCTGCAAAAACGTAAAAAAATTAATTAGAGGCCTGCCAAAATTATTTTTCATAAATAAATTTATTCATCTATCATTATCCAATTAAACAATAAGTTTTAACCAAGTTCACTCAGCTATAATGCTACCGGAAGGGGGGGAGGTAATAATCACCCCCAGCGGGCAAAATATATGTTGTTTTAACATTGAAACAACGTTGAACCATAACGTTGATAAGACGTTGGATAAACATTGGATTTGAAAGTTGACTCAACCTCAGGTAACAACGTTGTATAAACATCAGATAACAACATTGTATTAACCCCAGTTGTTAGACAACATTCTTGCATTAAAAGACATTGAAATGACCTGAGGGTAGGGTATTAAAGTATGATCTTTAAGTTAAAATTTCCAAGGTTTAGATTAATATATATATATATATATATATATATATATATATATATATATATATAGGCCTATAGTGTGTGTGTGTGTAACAAAGTCACAGTCACCTCAACCTGTCTATGTATAACAGGTTACCAAGAACTGTTAACTTTATTAATTCACTCCATCACATTTACAGCAACTTATTCATCCTAGTGNAAGTCACAGTCACCTCAACCTGTCTATGTATAACAGGTTACCAAGAACTGTTAACTTTATTAATTCACTCCATCACATTTACAGTAACTTATTCATCCTAGTGTTAGCTGACCTTGCAAGGAATTCAGTTTATTGGAATGTATTTCTGAATAACAAGTTAAGAAAATTCACTAGTTCACTAAACACACAAAACAACTGTCACTTTTACTTTTAACACTTTTTTTGATTATTTTGATAAAGTTAATTACAGTATTGATAAACAAAGTGTCACGTTTTCAACAATTAATATTTTAAAATATAATCCATGTCTGCAAGGTTGTGTCAATGACCAAAATACAACGCTGAGTCAACGTCACATTATAACGGTGTTTCGACGTGGCTGGATCAACGTTGATTTTACGTTGAATTTAGGTAGATCAACGGCAAGTCAACTCATCAATCTGTTTTCAACGTTGATCCAACGCAACTATGCCTGCTGGGACCGGTAGCTTACAAGTTTTTATCCTTAGTTTTCATAATTGGAAATAATTTGAAAAACAGCAATAATGCTCTTTAAATATTCTATTTTTCTTTATTTTTGAATGAAAGCCTCACTTAAATCTTTATAAGTTGTCAAAATCTACAAATCATTTTTGACTCTGATGCTAAATAAAGTTCATAGTGTCTTTTTTTTCAGAAAAATAATATAAATTTATAAGGTAGTGCTTTCATTTTCATTTTAAGAACATTAGACCCAATATCACAATACAAAGTATGATCTATAAAAATTCGAATTTAATGCATATTTAACTGTCATAAATCACTTTGAATTCTTTAAAAAAATGCAAAATGAAAGACACAATAAAACTTGTTTAAATTTACATATTATTTCTATTTATAAGGTAAGAAAGGAGTTATAAAATTCCCTGACGTACGCTGTAAAGTTGCATTCAAAATTAACATTTGTACAGTGACTAAAAACTAATTGGAACTTCTATGATATAAAACCTGTAAGCAAATATAACAGTAATGTCCAAAGGATAAAAACACTGAATCCATAACGAAGATTTGATTGCTGAGTGTTTTTTGCTGTAAACTTAATCATGGGTTAATAGATGTAACTCAGCAAACAGCTCCACCCGATTGTTTCTTCCAGTTCACATGTGCATTGATAACCTTTCTTGTGTTCTATCCTCTTGTTGAAAGTGTGCAACATCAAAAAGAAAAAGTACTAGTAATACGTTCCAATAGCACATTATTGCCATTTTCACACTTCATAGTACAATAATTAAATGATTTATTGAGTATATAAAAACTTAATTCCTGTTCATGATCTCAATTCAGTCTGCAGCTATATGGGTATTAAAAATTACTAGAAACACTTATTAAAATTCTCAAAACGGCATGTACATGTACTTTCAGTAATAAAATCAGACGAGTAAATTGCCATTATAGCTTTCTTACAGCTCCCCTTTTCAAAGACAAATACAATAACAGCACCTGTGAAGATCATATCTGTTTTAGTTCTACTGAGTATTTGCTACAATGACACCAACTGATAAGATCACTTTCTTCCAAATAAACCATCTCAAAGGGCTCTATGATTGTTTGAAGATCCAGGTAAGTTCTGTTCAATCGATGTCAGTGGACAGATTCATCAGATAACAAAGCCATTGCAACTCCTTACCTGAAATACAATCAGACCGCGGTGTCACGTGCACGGTCCGTTCTGCGTGAACCATCCGTTCTGACCGATTGTACACGCAGCAGACGCGTGTATGAGCCGTTCCGTGAATGATCCGTTCTTATTCACCTGTACTGTTATATTTGGCTAGTTCATTTCCTACCACATTATTCATTTACTATGATCGGGATAAAATTCATGTGTTAATTGATAATTTTGATACAGAATCAGCGTCAAATTACAGCTCGACGCATGGATGAACCTACCGTGGACGGGCCGTCGTTATTCAGCTGCTGGCTACTATTTTAGTATTAATTTTACTAGGCTAGTGTGTTGATATGGCCACCTGAGGCAAATCGCAGTAGAGGTGAACGTCTATAAGATATGAACACTTCTAAAGATTATGTTTGAATTTGCAGTATGTTCTCAACGGTGCATGTTTATTAAAGGCTACGAATGTACTGATGACTCTATAGAGACGGACTGTACACGCCGGAAGTCTCTCAGGTTTGCCTGCACTTTGTGGGCATGAGCAGAACGGATGGTCCACGCTCCGAGTGGTACACGCCACACCGGTAACTGCAGCTTATATAATAACAGTGTAAGAGAGGTGCATTTCAATAGCTGATAAAATCGGTATCAATACTAGAAAGAGTCCTTGATGGCCATTTCCTGACTCTAAATACCTATGTTGATATAATTAAACAGTTGTCAAGGTTAATTATCTACCGGTGTGAAAGATACAGACGATCAAAGTTGATCATTTTAACATTGGGAGTAATGGGGCTTACCGATTGTTTTACCCTAGTCCGGCCGTGGCGGCCATCTTGTGACGTCATGCCGACTATAAGAATGCTTGTGCCTCCTTTTTACTACCACAGCGATGCCAGATTCTTAAGGTCACCCAAGGTAAAATTGCCCCAGTGTTAACACAACTCTTTAACAGCATACTTGAAAGTGGTGATTATCCCCAAGCATGGTGCAATGCCATTCTCTGTGCTCTCCACAAACAGGGATCGGTAAATGATGTAAATAACTACAGAGGGATCTCTTTATTGAATGTGATTGGAAAACTATTTACCAAGGTTTTGAATAATAGATTCATGAAATGGGCAGCAGAAAATGGAAAACTCTGCGAAGAACAGGCAGGTTACAGATAAGGTTACTCAACTGTTGATCATATTTATACATTAAACGCCTTGGGTCAGAAATATTTAAGCAAGGGCAGGGGGCGGTTTTACCCCATATTCGTAGACTTTTCCAAAGCCTTCGACAGTGTAGACCACAGACTGCTATGGTTTAGACTACAAAAAATTGGTATTCATGGGAGAGTTTTACGGGTTTTAAAATCAATGTATTCAAAATTGAGGTCGTGTGTTTTAATCTCCCCGGGACTTACAGAAAATTTTGAATGTACTGTTGGAACCAGGCAAAGCTGTATGATAAGTCCATTTTTATTTAATATGTTTCTAAATGAGTTTGTAGAGAGGGTAAATGAGAGTGATGAACAATCTATTTTTATTGATGAAATTGTCAGCATTTCGCTTTTATTGTATGCTGATGACATGATTATTTGTGATGACACTGCATTTGGCTTACAAAAGAAGTTAAATATTTTACAGAATTTCTGTGAAAATTTCGGACTGAATATAAATTTGAAAAAAACAAAAATCATGGTCTTTAGACACTCTGGACCATTACGAAAATATGAAAAATGGTACTTTGGTGGACAACCGGTTGAAGTTGTAACCCACTACAAATATCTGGGTCTAACTATAACGCCAAGGCTCGTTTGGACAAAAGCCACCACTAGTTTAAGTCTGAAAGCAAGAAAGGCAATGATTATGATTGATAAACTTGAATATAACACTGGGAGGGTTAGGTCTGATATTGCATTTATGATATTTGATAAAATGATCGCGCCAATTTTATTTTACGGTGCAGAAGTTTGGGGATACCAAGTGTATGACAATATAGAAAAGGTACAACTTGCTTTCTGTAAAAGAATTCATGGCGTGGGATCAACAACTTCAACAATAGCGGTCTTGGGAGACTGTGGTATGTTCCCATTGTTTATAACTTACTTCAGTCGGTGTGTCAAATTCTGGCTTAAATTACTGAGAATGGAAGAAAGCAGATATCCAAAAGCGTGCTACAAGATTATGTTGGTATTAGATCAGGCTGGTCGCATTACATGGGCGACAAAAATTAAAGAAATACTTTTTAGATATGGTTTTGGGTTTGTATGGTACAATCAGGGTGTTGAGAATGAGATATATTTTTTAGACATTTTTAAGACAAGAATGAAAGATTGCTACATTCAAGAATGGAACGGCCAGTTACAGAACTCGTCTAAATTAAATTTGTATTGTACATTTAAATCTGTATTTCAAAAAGAAAATTACAGGTATTTATTGTTGAATCTCCCGAAAGCGCACTTAGCTGCTTTCGCCAGGCACAGGTGTGGAAACCATAATCTTATGATTGAAAAAGGTAGACATGACAACAAACCCTCGAACGAGAGGGTATGCACACTATGTAAGGATGAAATAGAAAACGAATATCACTTTTTGTTAACATGTGAGATGTACCCGGTACAGGGACTTAAGAACAAAATATATACCAAACAGGTACACCTGTCAACCAAATATCCAAAGGTTTAGACAGCTTATGTCTTCCAATGACAGAGATTTGATGATTAACCTGATTAATTATGTTTATTATGCCTTTAGAAAAAGAGAATCTTTTTTTTGCAACGGATAGTGCACGTACACGGTACATGAGCTCTCCGCATGCGCAATAGTTACGTTATATGAACCATTTACATTTGTAATCTGGGCAAATGCCTTTATACGAAAATAAATTAATGCATATGCCGATGCCAGATTCATGGTCGTACGGACTCCGTTCAGTGTAAAGGGGTTTAACGAAACTGACTGAGAGTGTAACAGAAAATCTGCCCTCCGTTTAGGGTAAGTCTGGCCTACGTGGGTCAAAATCTAAGGAATCATTTTAACGACACTTTATAAACCTGATTGCTAGCTCAAATTTGATTAATTAGTATTTTAATATTAAAATGTTATAATTATATTTATCAGGCCCGTAGCACCGGGAGTTGGGGGGAGTCGATATATATTAATAAGGCCCCTCCTGGGTAAAATTGCCCCAGGTCCACATTTTCAGAATAAGACCCCCTTTGAAATTTCTGGCTACGACCTGGTTACACAACTTGGACGATCAGATTTCAGATATAAAAAACAAGTCAAAGACTTCTAGCTCTATCTAGATCTATCTAAAACCATTGAAAAGAGACCAATGCGGAAGCTACCTGAGAAATATTAAGTGCGCAAATTCATATGGATCTTAATCGTGAAAACACCCCCCTTCCAATAAAGAAATTAATCGACGATAATTTTTCACAACAGCATAAGATGAATGTGAAAAGCTCCAAAGTAAAATTTCACGTACAGTAATTGAATAGGGTATCTCCGTGAATATCTCCGTGAATATCTCTGGTGACATTATCTCCGTAGATAGCCGATTCATTGCTGCACGACGGGCCAATTCATTCCTTTTTCGTCTCTGTTTTGAAAGATAATAGAACAGAAGAGCTTTTTTTCTCGATCGCCTCCAGCCGCCATGCTTTCTTCACCTCGAGTTTAATTGATGAGCATTCACACTTAATATTTCTCAGGTAGCTTACGCATGGCGAATGGAGCCGAGATTTAATGACTGTACCCCCGCAGGGACGACGCGTGGGGAGGCGTGTGAGAGACGGAGAGACTATTAAAAGATTAGGCGGTTTTTCCTTCATGTACGTCCGCCATATTTAGTTCCTGGATTTGTAGAGCCATGGCTTTTTATAAAATAAGAGGCTGACAGAATGTCACATTTGTCTTGGCATTTGTCACTGATTAGTGCCTACCCCGGTGTAAAAGGTGTATTAGTGTGATCATATTTGTGGAATTTCATGTCAGATGGACATATTAAGATCTAAGAATTCGTCACAATATTAGAAAAGATACATCTTTGCACAGCAGTCGTAGATCGGTACGATTCAGTTGTTAGTTACCAACTACTTCCTGGTTTTCACAAGGTCCTTCAAGACCTCTAAAACATCGTAATAATTGCAGCACATACCACAACACACCTAAAAATACTTAGATATGGACATATCAGATTATATAAATGCCAAAATTCCACATGATTTATAGCCTCCCAGGAATTCTTTTCCTTTGACGCTCTTTGTCGCGCTGGCGGTCGATGCAGCATGTATTTCAAAACAAATTGACTGCAAATAAAGCACGGTTTTGCACCTTCAAGTTCCGTGTCACGTTTTCATTATATGCACCTATTATTTCTACAAGTATTCTCTGCCTAAAATGCGTAAAGAAAAAATTTTATCTAACCAAGGTGATTGGAAAACTGCTTTTTCCTCTGACTACACGTCTTTTCTCCCGTTCATCTCCAGCTTAAAATGACCACTCAGCTTCGCTTCTAACTCCATTACACGTCACTTCCGGGCACACTTCCGGCACAATTTTAACTAATTCTCGTCTCCTCCGGCACCCTTTATTCGAGATCAGTAGTGTCAAAGCGGCGCTGTATGCTGACGATTTTTTCAGAGGTGATTATTTGGACGATTTGCTGGAAGGGAATGATATCATAGAAGGAGGTAATAGGATGGTGACTGAGGACGGTCGCCATGAGTTTTATTTTCTATCGATGATAGATGGCTTTTTATTGCACACCCTATAGATAAATCACCTAGAAGTCGAAAGAAAACGTTCCAACTGGCTTGTGAAAATGAAATTCCTGTGAACGCCTGTCCTCTCTGCCAAACGATAAAATATTAAAACATAAAAGTTTGGATACTCCAGCCCTAAGGTCCCGTAAACATATATGATTAAGTTGTTTCAGTTTTATGCAGAATAAGTTTGCTTTTTTTTTCAATTGTGCAATTATATTCTTCTACATCTGACTTGATTATTCCAGTCCGTGTCACATACTTTTCTAACTTACAGGCCCGCAAGGTCTAAGAATCTAACAGGCCGAACGAAAAAAAATCCTAGAAGATAAACCGGCTTCTTATTACAAATAGGATAAAAACATGGGATTTTCAAAAGGTCATTATAGATCACGACAACATTTAGTATGAACATTTATAAAATAAATTGGAGTACATGTTACAGCTGAAAAAATTAACTGGGCCAGTAAGTGACTGCTTTTAGGAGATTTTACTGGAACAGTCTTAATTTTACAGGGAATCGGTAACATATTCTTATAAAGAAATATAGATATCTAGGTTTTGGGTTTTTTTCCACATGACAGTAACATTAATTTATGTACACTTTTGAAATGTATAGAGTCTGTGAGGCGACTGGGAATCATGACAAATGTCACGAAGAAGCACTATAAATTTCATGATATTTGAAACAGTCTCTGTTGGCCAGTCTTGTCCAGTTTCTTCTCCAAAAAGGAGAACTCGACTTACATTTTCCTCAGGCCTTTTCTTCTGCCTTGCTTATGGCACGCCACTCAGAAAAGAGGTAAACCTGTATGTTAGAAAAAAACATAATAATAGCATTATGAACTACAAGTATCCACGTATAAATTATGGAATGAAGCAATGAAGTTTAATGTGTCATTGTTGTTATGACTTGACTGAAATAATGTAAACCACATAAATGTACAATTTACAACAAAATTAAAAAAGTTTCTTCAGGCTCATAATCCCACGAAATTGAAAGAATTTATACTTATTACAAGAAATTAGATATCATATATCAAAATTATTTAAATCTGCCTCGGTTACCACTCTACTGACAGGACACAAAGGCCATTTCAGAGAGGCCAGTCCCTTAAAAGGAAAATGCCCAAGGTTTTTGTTGTTTGAAAATGGTGAAAAAAATTGTTGTTAGTGAATGTTTAATGCATCGCAGGCTTACCTCAGACACACTGACCTTTTTTCATTGATATTTTTAATTCTTCCCAGCCTGATCTTGATTCATATTCAATGCAGCCTTCTCTCATATCTATAATAGAAAAAAAAACTTGAGTAAAGTGTTTAGATATGCATGTCCGAATCATTATCAATTGTGAGAGAATTTCTGTTTTGACATTGCAAGACGAAATATTTACTTTCAAGTAATGAATAAGCCATAACAGAGCTCAGTTCTTTTGTCATCACCGAGGCAAAGCTTCTTTCATAAAATGAACTTATACACCCAAGCTTGCCACCTAACATGCCAAAGTAATATAGTATAATTACAGTAAGGAAGCAAGTACCCCTTAATTATGTGGGGTGCACAGATTTACTACTCTTCTGGCCATAGAAGGAGATATAGGTTGGATGAATACTAAGTATAAAAGATGGTTTCACCTTATAAGATTGTGGAACAGACTTTTGAACATGAGTGACGATAGGATCACAAAACAAATTTTCCTTAGAGATTATGACTTGGTAAAAGAGGGTAACATTACTTGGTGTGCTCAGGTCTCTCAAGTTTTAGCTGTTTGTGAATTGGAGCATTTGTTTAATGATTAAATTTTAGTTTCTTTTGATGTTGGCGTTATAAAGAATATATTATTTAAACTGTAAGAGAGAGTATGGAAGGAAGCCGTGTTAAAAAAGCCCAAGTTAAGGGTCTATAGAAAACTTAAAGAAAACTTAGTATTGGAAAATTACGTTAAGTGTAATTTAAAAGCTGTAGTTATGCTTTTAAAAGCTTTTACCTGTTTTTGAGAACCTTATCCAACATCATATCCTCTGCACTTTGTACTTCTCTCATTTTAACGAACTTTTGAATGCTTTTCTCTTTGTGTACTCTCGAAAAAACTTCTGAAGGCACCTTTTCCGGAAAACGAGATTTAAACGAGACCGTGACAGAGATAGTCACCCATTACCCTCTACCAGGGCGAGTGATTTTTTTACAACTCACCCTGTTGAGAAATCCCATGTGGAAACAATTATCTCTGCGCGCGCGCCAAAGGCTTTGTACTTGCTTTGCATGAGCTGAGCTTCAAAACGATGTGATAACTGCTCGTTACGCATTCAGTCTAAGGCTTTTTTATCTGTCACAGAAGAGCAAGTGATTGAAGTCAGAGTAATTAACTGTCTTGATTGATGTCACGCAGACTTAGACTGGACCTGCTAAGTGGCAGTGCCTGAGCAGTTATGCAAACAATTATCAGCTACTGAGCCCTAAATGACCATCTATCTAGCTAGAGACATATCTGTGAATATCTGTAAAAAAATCTATCACTCGCCCTGGTAGAGGGTAGTCACCCATTGTTCTCTGGGTGCTATTCATTCCGATCAATGAGAGACCGTAAAACGGGCTCTGCCCCACGCGTGTTATCTGTTATAACTCCTTGGTAGGAGTCAGATCAGTCCGTCGAACCACCGGAAATACTCGGTACTGAATAACCTTATGACCTATCGTGAGTAAATTTATACAAAGACGTACCGCCATAAACGAAAACTAGGGGATTTTTCAAAGTCATAGCGGCCATTTTATTCACGAATGCATCAGCCACCTCGTCGTCCAGGAGACCTACCTAATCTCGACGAAAACCCCGTGGTATACGAAAGAGCACGTCACCCGTCTTTTGCCACCATTCACGCCAGACTATCGACCTATGAATCATGGCCTCCCGAAAAAGACCAAACGCCAGCATCGCTCGCAGAGGCAGGATTTTTCTACGCGGGTTTTAATGACAATGTAAAATGTTTTTTCTGCAACGGCGGGTTGAAGAACTGGGAAGTTGGAGACGAACCGTGGAGAGAACACGCCAGATGGTTTCCTAAATGTGGATTTTTAAAACAATGTAAAGGACTAGAGTTCATACGGAGCGTTGTGAGGTCTGGACGGGTAAGTGTATTACATGCAGTGTACATGTACGTACCAGAGAAACGATTAATTTTTCTGGGTTTTCACAGATATTTCCTCGGCAAAATCTACTGCATACAGGTTTACTTGGTATATCAATCGTGTCCTTAAATATGAAGTTATCAAGTGGAAGTTTTGAAGTATTTTTAAACGCAATTTAATAGAAATGTTTTCTTGATAAACACACATACAGGCAAATGTATGCGCAATATGCATATATACATGAGAGGCTTCTCCAACAGCTATATTTAGATCGCGGTCATGAGTTTATGCACGATAATTACTCAGCAACCTCTATTAAAACCGACACAACCTACTAATGTTTGGTGTATTTCAGTTTTATTATCCAGCCATAAGAATGACGTTAATGTGAAACACGAAAATAAATCCAGGTTATCCTCTACCAGTGCCACAGTTTGAACCAACCAATAGCTTTTAACAGTTATCTCTATGCGCTGATGCAATGCACATTTTCTCTAGCGTCTGGCGAGAAGTTTTCACAGTATTGACTTAAACGTTATCGCTCAGCCGGCCTCTGATAAAGAGCAATCCCTGTTCAGCCGAAGTGCAACTTACTTTTGAATACTTTTGATTAACTTGAGTTGTCAGATGCCTCAATCATCACGCCCAGGTTTCTACATTTTATTAAGAATGTATTCAAACTGGTGCTGATTAGATAAATTTATTATTTTTATTATTATTATTTCCTTTATTAATTTACATTTTATTATTATTATTATTATTATTATTATTATTATTATTATTATTATTATTATTATTTCCTTTATTAATTTACATTTATTATTATTATTTTTTTAAAATTATTATCAGTTTAGAATATATGTATATTTCTATTTCATTTCAGGGATCACCGCCTGGTATCCCGGGAGGCGAACAGGGGGGTGCACCATCTTCTCAAAGTACGTGTACATGATGACATTTCTGTGGATATAACACTGGGTGAAATCTACGATAGAAACTAAATATGGCATTTCCACAATGCATATGCATACGCATAAGTGGCTAAGCAGATGGTGTAGCGTTTATGTCTTTGTTTAATTTGATCTTGTGTGTGAAAGAAGAGCAGTATTGTAGTAGCGTATCGACCAGGTCTTTGTTAGGAAAACGAACGGCAGGTGGACCTGCATACGCTTCGGCGAAAAAAAAAACGATGCTATTTTTCCAAAGCTCTTAATGCAGTTAAGAAAACATCTCGAGGCGGTCGTTAAAATGAGTCATCTTACCTAGGTGACAAAGGACCCAATTTTCTCTTATACATGTAAGGGCCACTCCAACACAGTCATTTACATCAAGAATTTTTATTTCCATTTTATAACTGCCAGTGATGCTAAATACTGTATGAAAGCCTTATACCTTTTATTCGCCTTTAATATTCACATTTCCAAACAGAAAAAATGCAAATAGATCGAATATTTTCCTCGAAAACCATAACCAGATATGTTAATTGAGCGTTGACAAATATTTTATTCATTTTCATTCTGGCCCACGAACACTGAGTGCTGAATTAAGAAAACCCTATGCTCGTGCTGCGTTAGATGTGGGTTTTGAGGAATCCGTGGTGAAGCAGGCCATTCAACAAAGATGGGATACACTTGGTACTTGATTTTTCTTTTTATTATAAGAAAAAAGAAAGCAGCTGTTTGTATGTGCACTCCAAATATATATAATGTGTACATTAATGCCTATGTAAAACTTACTGGACAGTTAATTTTACTAGTAGACTTTCTATTCGACTATCTTTATTTTCATTTTTACAAGTAGAAATTGATGCAGTTATTCACAACATATAAATCTCAAAACACTCATTTCAGGAGATGACTTCCCAAATGCACCAGCTCTTTTAGACGCTGTATTTGAACTACAGTCATCTGACAGCAAACCACGTGACACTGAATCCCCTGTCGAAGGTGCATCTGCGCTCACAACACCCGAAAAGAAAGAAAAGTTGAAAGACGAAGGGAAGACGAAGACAGAGGACCCTTATGAAGATATCAGAAAGGAAAACCAACGTCTCAAAGAACTGAAACTGTGTAAAATTTGTAAAGCGGCCGATGCTGATGTCTTAATTTTACCTTGTGCGCACATTGTGTCTTGTGACAATTGTAAGCGACACCTATCTTTTTGTCCCGTCTGTGGCGGAAGGATAACGGCACTCGTGAAAACGTATCCTGCTTAAGATGTATTTCCTTTCAATAGACATTTACGGGAACTTTTGTTATTCAGATACTCGTATTATTGGAACCATCAATGCATGATATATGTAATGCTTTACGTTACACATTATATACAGGGTATTGTATATCAATAGGATCTATCCCCGTATGTGTTCATGGTTAAATATACAAGTGTATGTTACTCATACTGTATCCGAAAAAGAAACACATTCCCACCATGTGTATGTTTTACGGACAGTTCGTTAAACCAAATGTGTAAAAGGATCTTGTGTACAGTGTACTGTAGATGAGGAGGTGGACAAAAATGAGCCCCTACTGTCTCATCCAAGAGTTAAAAAGTCCGCTAAAGAAAAATTCAGGGGCTAACATTTTCTGACAGTCTTCCTAATTATCTTTATTGATCCATCCTTCATTTTCGACCAACTTCCGTCATAAAAAATTAGATGTCCATCAAGGTAAACTTGAAAAATTCTGACAGTCTTCCAGAAGACCCTGCAGACGGCCTCCATCCTCCCCTGCATTTTGTTCTCGATACTACAAAATATTCCAAAATTGCATTTTCTTTTTCAAACATAAATATGGGTAGGGAAAGGGAGGAGAAAAAGGTGACGATTTAAAACAGGGTAGGGGAATTCTTGATACTCTCTATCCTACACCGGATTAGCCTATCAGATAAAGAATGTGCATCAGGCTGGGGGTCCCCTTATCTCACTGCTTCCTGTGCTAATGGCTGACATTATTGATAAAAAAGCGGTGAGAGGGTCACCTTCTTGCTTTCAGCCGGGCTCCTTCGCTAGTTCGACAATGAAGTCAAATACGTGAGAGCAGTCTGAACTATGCTTTAATAGTGCACCCTATGTATGAGCTATGTGAAGGCCCCTTGGAAGTTGTAGATTTTGTACACAAAGCGTATTCCCAGTATCTACATGTATAATTAATTTAGTAACAGCGCTATGTAATTAGCTCTGGTACATTTGTGTAGTTTTTACTTTTTGTTGTGTATATTGCCACACATACACGGAAATAAACTGCTTCTTCTACTACTAGTTATGTAAATATGGAATGCAGTAGCTGAGTAATGTGTTCACAACAACGACATCGCCTATGCACGACACAACTATAACACTGTCACACTTTGTACTGTATACTGGGTATCTGAACACAGACGAAAACAACATTAAAATAAATAATTATTTATTTATTTTCATCTATTTTAAAGCATTCGCAAAACATCTGTTGGCAAAATGACATTTACGTAGCACTAGTCCAAATGATTTTTTTCAATAAAGTTCTGAGATCTGAAGTACGTATGTGTGTTATGTTTATGTTATTATATAAGAAAATGTCTCAACTTACAGTGACTCTCCACGCGTTTGAAAAAAAAAACACATTATCTTTCAGCCTTGTGAGGTATCTATGACAGCTCGCAACGTCTGGCCCCCGTTTCACACACACACACACACACACACACACACACACAAATAATAAGTCAGCTCTTTCCTGGCTAAGAACTTAATTATCAAGGTTAGATGGCCACAATGGCACATCTTATCCTATCAGGAGTAGTGTAACATCACTCTCAAGCAAAATAACTTATTTATTTATTCATCCATTTATTTATCTATTCATTTTGAAACTGGGACTTGTATTATACATGTTCACGACAGAGGACCGCGCCTATATTTTCTATTATGAAGAGGAAAACAATTTTTGCCCGCTGAAGGTCATGGAAATATAAATGGCCTTTTAGATCTAAATAATTAAACTTAAATGAAACAAGACATCGAATTAAAGAGCAAAAACGGGTCGAGAAATATTTATTGAGTAGGAGAAAAGTGTCTTTTACAGAAAAATCCATTTTGGTGGTTTAATCCCGTGGATAGTCACTCTAAATAACTGGGCATACTGATTAATAGAATGCAGAATATACGAGGCAATTCTCCGCTATATACAGCGTCGCACGCAACCACAGACTCGCGACAACAGAGAACAAACAATAAAATCAGAAAACAATACCTTCATATTATTTGGTAACATATGTACCGGTGACGTATGTATCAAATAAACAATTTCAACAAACGCTTTCAAGACAAAGAAACCTCAACTCGCCCTACTTTTCCTTCTTAGTGCAATGTAGTATACCGAAAGAATAAGGCGTTTGCTCACAAAACGGACAACAAACAATAAAAGATAAAAGTATTTACACGCCACATGGTAACTATTTTCATTGGTTGTCTTTCGCTTTGTGCGCCAACACTTATGTCTTAATGTTACATTAAAATGAAAGAAAACGAGACAAATAAGATTTCTTGCCTTCAACTATCTGTGAAAATTGTTCATATGATACATATTTGGAAAAGTATATATATTAAAAAATCTCAATCAGATGGCAAACCAAAACGCTAAGATTAATACTGCATTTACTCCTACTGTTTAACAAATGAGAACCACACAGGCGTATTTCTGAAATATTAAACTGCCTAATTCTTCAATATTCTTTTCTACTTTTATCATTTTACAGTTGGTACGAACAGTCAAAATGTCGTTTTTGCTCCCCACGTCGGTTTTTCATGTCATGAGTTATTTTATACTGTCAATAATATGCTATAAATAAGTTTACGTAGGTTATGCAGACCCCATGAAATTGTTTCATAAATTGTATCAACATTTTATGACAAATTCCAATCTCCCCATCTATGTCTTGAAATGAATGGTTGAACATAACGTAAGTTAAATCCCCTTTACACTGGACGGCGTCCTTTCTGCGTCCTTTGTGCGCCCATGAAACTGGCATCGCTGTGGTCGTAGAAATGAGGCACAAGCATCGTTTTGGTTGCAGAATGAATGCTCAGCGATTGGCCAGTTGTCGGCACGAAAATATTCGTTTTACTCTCAAACGGGACATAGAAAGGACGCCGTCAAGTTTGAAAGGGACTTGAAACATTGTGACCCCTTATAAGATAAGATAAGATAAGATAAGATAAGATAAGATAAGATAATTAAGAGTTTATTTAGCCAATTATAAAAATCGGAAATCATTTTCCTTTTCGAGCAAGTTTGATAATATATCATCATTATTACAGTAATGACTAGTGAAGTGCTGTACTTAAAATACAACGCTACCAAACAAGTCAACGTCGCTCCTACGGACATGCGCGCTTTGACACTACCACGTTTATAGGTGAAGGCATGAGGTCACAAAGCAACTTCAATGCGTATTTGTTCAAGCACGTGCCCAGGGTCGTCTATAATGCCACGGCAGCGCCGTATACGTACGACACAACGATAAACTTGCAACCTGACAAATACGAGTATTACGGTTATTATCTGCTTCCAGGGTCGACCATCGAGCAACGAGTGTGTAGCGATTTTACAGGCAGCAAAATTACCATGTTCGTGATACGAGGCAGAGACAATCTCGACAAATGGATTAATAGTGAGAACAAGATTGATTGCGGAAATTGTTACATCTACTCTCGCGTTGTCGAAGCAAGCTGTGGTCGTTGCTCCTGGGACGAGCAGTTTTCAACTTACACTCTACATATAGAAGAAGCCGATGATTACTATTTTCTTTTCGCCAACTTTTTCCTGTACAACTCAAACGTCGTCCTTGCTCACTTCCGGTTGAACCGCACCATCTATGATGTCACGGACGGCCTTATGAAGTCATCATGTAATCATGTGACTCACTGCTATTACCCACTGGAGATAAATTCAGCGGAAGTTGTCGTCATCGAAGCGCCTGCGTCCTACTCACACGATGACGATATGGACGTCACGAACAACGCTCGTTCTTGGCGGTACGTAGTTTTCTTCCTAGTCATCCCATTAGCACTTGGCGTCATCTTTTCGTTTCTTTTGTACCTCTTTTGCAAGGAATCTGAGAAGGTGGGATGGACAACAAATACATTTAAGCACCTAGAAGTCAATTAATACCTGGCAGTTACGGGCGTGCAACCGGTGGTGCAGCAAACGTGTTTGGCATTCAAGTCTCGGAATGCATTTCATTGGCATCAAAAGATCGAGATCCCTCCCGTGAGTAAAGAGACCGGATGCAGTCGTCGTATGGACAGGCTGTGTAAAAGACGGCTTGGACAACGTTGTTGCACGCCACAAATTATGAAAACACTAGTGAATTTGTCTTTTGGAATTTAAAATGTTATATTCATGATGTATTGTGAAACCTACATGTTATGTACGTGCATATACAAATGTGTGTCCGGCTATATTTTCTCTTAACTGAACGATCTACATATCATTTCAATCTACATCAAAGCTAAGAATACACGATCAGTGCAGTGGTTTCGACACTGTGTTTCCTGTAGTGAATCAGAATTATTCGTATATGTGCAAAAAACCAATAGGCCTGCGCAGGTAGGAGAATTGGAAACTTGGGCTGTATATTTTTCTCTCAAACGCTGCTGTAATTATATTTTTACCATTTTTAATAATGTAATATACGACACTAAAATAAACATATAACTGCACTCCACATTATTGTGTTTGTATTGACATGTATCATTTGCATTTTATCTCCTGACCAAGATATGCCAAGATATGCCATATGGTCCTGTCTCAAACTTCCCTCTTTCTCTCTCTCTCAAACATCAGCCTAGAGAAATGAAGCCGAAAGAGATGTACCTTTCTCAATATCTGAATGCGACCAAAACTTCGTCGTTTACAATAAACACGTTAGTGTAATGCTGAAAAAATTAATCCAAAGTGATAAATAACCCAGGAACTTTGGAAAGTGACTCCACAGTTTGATAATTAAGATTTATTTGACTGCACCTTAGGGATAATTACCGATGAAACAGATCGCTCCTCCAAGTACGATAAGGTTACAGGAAGGCAGGCAAAAGCAATGCTGTAATGTTCACAAATCGTGTTGGTCGCCCAGTTGTCCGCTCAATACTTCATAATGCGGTGCATAGCACTTACGCCCTCCGGATTTTTTTATATAGACATTTTGATTCAGCGGGTATAATATACATATAATTATGTGTAATGTCATACTGAAGCAAAAATGATTGCAACATAAGTGCAAAAACGTCACCCTTTTTCACTTATCCTTAGAACGACAGGCGCCATTAGACAGATTAAATCCCTATTCCGACGTTCATATGCCAGGATCTTGCAGCGACGGCGCGTATGGAGGCGGGATGACCACCAGGGAATTAGTCGACCTGCTTTAAAGTGAGTCAGCCATATTTAGTTCGCGGATCCGTCAGTCCGCGAATCAACATGTTCTGAATGCCCTTCCCTGAACGTAGTGTGGAAATAAGCTGATAGCCTGTAATACTATTGTGATTGTTTTATCCACATTATATGTATCATCACAGATAACATGCAGTTATGCTGTTAATATAAACTGATATAAATACGTGATTCAAATAAAAAGGACATATAACACACAGGACCAAACAATATTCGACTCGTACCGATAATATCTCATCTGCTTGACTTTCGCTGTCCGCCTCTTTGAACAAAGACACCCTTTGTATTTCCAACATGTCTGAAGTCTGCAGGTGTGTGATGGACCATTTCCCTTAACAAACAGGGGTTGAGGTTTCAACTGTTCAGGGCATTGGGGCTGGCCAATCATTTTCTGTACATATAACGTAACAAGAATAATAGTTCATCTTTTAGTGGACCTGCTGCAGTCACCCAGAGGGAGACGCAACGCAAAGTCCAGTTATAAATTTTAATAACTTATCTTTATATAAAATGTAATATTTATCTTTGATAATAATAATAATAATAATTGACCCTTTTAGTCCTTTTTTACTAGTATGCATTGTGTACTGTTGCTCGACCTAAAAACAAATAATTAATCCCTTTCTAAAAATAGCTTATTATTCCTTTGTACCAAAATCTTTCCGAGCGACTGGGTAAGACAAGGGCAAAATGTGGGAACAGTTTTTTTATGCTGGCACTTGCAATTTGTTCTCAAAGGCGGAGACAATACATTGTTGTAGATTAAAGATAAAAAGAAAGATCGCAAGGAAAAATTTGGAACCCATATTCAGAGCGGAGGAATCCTGCAGGTCCTCCATTTCCACTCCCCGCTCCCCTCCTAACTCACTCCGACCCCACCCTCTCTCTCTTTCTCTCTCTCTCTCTATATATCTCTTTTGACATCATCTTATCTTATAGATACCCTCTACAGATTGTTTATATATATTTTACTGTCTGTTGCTGTTATATGTGACGCACGACCTCGTGATACAGTAGATATTTCGCAATATACAAAAATGACAGTGTGAACTAAAGTGAGCTCAGTAGCCAATATAAGTTTTGTTGATTACGATAAAGATAAAACCTATAGGTACAGACAAAATCAAACTAGAGACCCTAGTTCACCATTATATCCATTATATTGGTTTCTTCGTTCTTTAAAAGGTGAGTAACCTAACATAACTGTATGCACAGAGAATAGAACGACAGAGCACTAGTACTTGAACTATAATATCTAAAATGAGTTGTCATTTATTACATGTATCTTGTACTTCTGACGCCATCAGTACGAACAGTCAGGTGGTCTAGCGTTGGGCTGACTCCTGTATCGTTCTGTTGACAGATTTTGAGGAATCTCTTCCACTCTGCAATTTGTATAAACATCGTGTCTTTACCCAAAATCTGAACAAGGTCTTAATATTGACTTATCTCAACTCGATTGTTATTGGCTTTAGCGAAACATGGTTCGGTCAAAAAAGTATCCATACAGGGTTGCTACTTAATATGGAATATTTTTTATCATTGTTATTTTTGGGTGCTGATTAATTTTTTGGCTTGAGTCATTAAAAAAATATGTCACTGAGTGATAAAAACATCCAGTCTTCTGTTGTGAGATATTTTGGTCAATGATATCAAATCTGACATAAGATGCCATTCAAAAGAAAGGAACACCCCCAGAAAACCATATCAACAGTTTGATGTCAGTATTAACTTTAAGATAAGATATTAAAGAAAATGATAGCCTCCGGACAGTGATATGTTACACTGTCAAAGAACTCACTACAGTAAATCATGAAAAGTCAGTAACTGCGAGTATGACCTTCAGCAGCCGCTTGCAGCGCCCTCATCCTACATGGCATACCCTGTGACACGTTTTTCAGAGTTTGGATGGGGATATCATTCCACGCAGTGATATTTGCCTGTTGCAGTTCATCACTATTTACCGGCCGATGACCATAGCTATTAATTCTGTGGGTTATTTTTGTCCCAAGTTTTTCAATTGGGTTCATATCTGGAGAGTTTGCAGGCCAGGGCAGTTGCTGAACCCATTGGTTTTGAAGAAAAACAGTGATTCTGCGGCCTCGATGTGGGGTTGCCCAGTCGTCCTGGTACACAAAGTTGTTCCTGAAGATGACTCTTACCAATCGAGGCATTGTTTGCAGTAGTATGTCTCTGTAGGAATCCTGGATGAGGTTGCCTCCTAGAAAAACCAACTGGTTCTGGACACCGACATGAAATGCGCCCCAAACTGAGACGTTACCATCCCCTGTTTGCACCCTAGGCAGTACACAATCATCGTTTTATGCCCCTCGTACACGTCGGTGGACACGGATTCGACCATCAACCCTAAAACATCCATATCTGGCCTCATCACTGAAAACGACGTGATTCCAATGTTTTGGCTGCAAATGCACGTGGTTCCCAGCCCATTGCAGAAGTCGCTGTATATGACCTGCTGTTAACAGTGGTTTCCCTACTGGCCTTCGTGCAAAATAACCGGCTTTCAGTAATCTCTTGTTCACGAGGGACCTTGAAACGGGCGTTTGAATGACATTCTGCCTCTCTTTTCTGAGGACACTGGTTGTCTTTGTACGACCAGCACGGCGTCCTCTAAGGAGAAGGCGATCCTGTCTTTTTGGTGTGATACGCGGGCACCCTGGTCGAGGTATTGGAGAAGGTGCCCCTGTTGCAGCATTTCTTTGGAGGACTTTACAAACGGTTCCTGATAAATCTTGAATTACCTGGCAATGACTGTCCGTTTCTGGCCATTTTATCTGAGAGCGAGAATCCCATAGTAAGCTGTGTTGCTTAGCTATCGAACCATATCTTCACTAAGGTACCTGTCAAGTTTCAGAGCGATCCCTTTGTTGCTTCTCTAAATACAATATAAAATTTGACCAAACCCATGCGTTTTTATACAAGGGCAGAAATTGCCGAAAGGACCACCCCTCACATTTCTGACCACAGAACATGCAGCTGCATGCATCAATTGTTTCGAGAGTTGTGTGGTAATTAGGTAACACACCTGGCTACACATGGAGTGACACCTCAGTTTTGGATTTAAAGTAGTTAGAGAGAAATTAGATATTTTGTAGAAAATTTACTCGCCAAAAAATAATATTCCATATTAAGTGGTAACCCTGTATGTCGGCAATTACTATTTAGGATTTGAAAATTTGCATACAAGCGGTCGGTTGTGCAGTGCGTAAAATAGGTTAAGCATTGTTTTACAAAATTGTCAGTCTGTGCAAGAATGGTGCGATAAAGACAAACATTGCTAGACAGATCATTGTGTCACTCCGAACGGTCCGCACAGTTATATAAAGTTATACCCAGACAGAGGCCACACACCTACACAGAGGCCACACCCAATGTATCCAAATCTAACCACCAGGATAGAGGACTCCTTGTCCTTCTTGATATGCTGCTGCAACTAAACAAACCACCCAGTCCGTTCAGAATGAGGGGCAAATTGCCACAGGGTTTATAGTCATCCTGAAGAGGCCTGTACCGTGTGTAGCGTCTCAGGTGACAGCGTCAGTATTTGGAGCGGAGATCACATTGGTGCCAAAACATAAATGGTAGTCATCCATGAAAACCTGAACCACATCAAATAAAGGAATAATCTGGGAACTATTTGATACAATTTGGTAAGGGACACTTTAGGAACAATTTTAGGTTACACGATGAGATAACCAGTACTCAAAGAGCACTTTTGATAGAAGATAACTTACCAAGGGAATGAGCAGCTACCTTGGTCATCAAACTCGCCATATTTGAACAACATAGACGATATGTGAGTGGGTCAAAACTAAATCAATTTAAACCAAACTGAACAAGTTTTGACCGATGTCTGGAATGTTATTCCATATCAAACTCTAAAAACCTATCCCAAGGAATCCCTTGCCACATGATAGCCCTGGTAGCAGCCAGATGAGTTCTGGCGTGACAGCGACCGTTGCTATGACTATCGACACTGACATGGGGGTCCTTTGTGGGGAGTGTGACTCTTTTACAGATGACAATTTGGAAAATATGGAGATCCAAAATATCGCTTTTATTGGTTGTCGCATGACTTAGAGTAGGCAATGTATTTCAGTGTGCTTTATTGACGAATTTAATTGATGAAATGATGTCATCAAAGTAATAATTAAAAGTTATTAAAACACTATTTTTATCCAAATTTCCATTTATCAGTCAGCAAAAAAAAAAACTGATGGAAAATGATTTGTAAAAAATATTCCATATTAAATATCAATTCTGTATATTGACACGCGCGTATAGAATATTTCGTTTACTCTTTATTTTTTTTTTAATTTAAAGGGATAATAACTCTTCGTTTTGGCCAAAAATAAAATTAATTTTCCTGGAGTAAACAACCATTTTCCCATACTTACCAATGGTAAATGAGTCCATTTTTCACATTCAAAGTTTGTCCCTGTTATTTTTTCCTAAATTTTTTTTTGCTATAATTTCTTAAGAGATTATAACAGAGTATAGCCATCAATGGAGGTCACGTGGTCTAAAGACAAGCTCAGATATCAGAATAATGCCTATAACTGCCGTTTTTGTGGTAAATGTTTTTATTGTGAAATATAGATCTCACACAAAGACTTATTATCCCTTTAAGAATAGACATTAACAATTTTAAGAATTAAGATAAAATAGATTTATGAATGAAAAATGAATTATTATTTGCTTTCAGTGGTTTCAGAGATGACACATGGCGGCGGATCGGGCGGTGGAGGCGGCGGCGGTGGCGGCGGTGGCGGCAGGTACTACGGCGACGGATATTGGGGAGCAAACGACGGAAGGTATGATGAAGGTTGCCAATTGTGGTGCTCTTTCTTCTTCATGCTACTGGCTCCCCTTCTCTGTCTGACCAAACTAACCTGCAAACAGCGAATCGCCGTGTTATGGGTCCAAATCATCATTATTACAGTAGTGACGGGCACCGTATTGTACTACAAATACAACACTACCAAGAAAGTCAACGTCGCTCCTACTGACATGCGCGCTTTGACCACAGACACGACCACGTTACTTGGCGATGGAATCACGCTGAAGTCGCAAAGCATCTTCAGTGCATACTTGTTCAAGCAAGTGCCCAGGGTCGTCTTTAATGCCACGGCATCGCAGATTGCATACGATGCAACGATAAACTTAAAAACCGACAAATACGAGTATTATGGTTATTATCTGCTCCCAGGGTCAACCATTGAGCAACTGGTGTGTTCCTATGTTACCAGAAGCATACTAAAATTGTTCGTGATACGAGGTAGAAGTAATCTGGACAAATGGATCAACAATGATTGCGGAAATTGCTATATTTACTCTCGCCTTGTCGATACAAGCTATGGTAGCTGCGCCTGGGGCACACATTCTAACACCTACACTCTGCATGTAGAAAAAGCTGACGATTACTATTTCCTTTATGCCAACTTTCACATGTTCGACACAAACAACGTCCAAGCTCGCTTCCGGTTGAACCGCACCATCTATGACGTCACGGACGGACTTCTGAAATCATCGTGCAATCACGTGACTCACTGCCATTATCATTATTCAGCGGAAGTTGTCGTAATCGAAGCGCCTGCGTCTTACTCTCACGATGACGATATGGACGTCACAAACAACCCTCGCTCTTGGTTGTATGCAGTTTCCTTCCTACTCATTCCAATGATACTCGGTGTCAGTGTTTCTTTTCTCTTGTACTTCTTCAAGGACCCCAAGAACCCTGAACGGTCAAAAAATCCTCAAGCACCTGGACGTCAAGAATTTTCTGGCAGGTCACAACGTGCCACCGGCGGAGCAGCGAACGTGGCTGAAATTCAGGTGTCAGATCGCACTCCTTTGGCGCCAAATGCATCGCTGGCATACGATGGTATATCCCAGATCCCTCCCGTGAGTAAAGAGACCGGGATGGAGCCGTCGTATGAACAGACTGTTCAAGCAGGCTTGGGCAATGTTGCTGCATATCAATATTAAGACTAACAATAGACTGAATTTTTAGGTTTTGAAATTTAGCAAGTTTTTCTTGATGGTGTTAACATTATAAATCGGCATGCATATCTGTTTCTCTCTGTTTTAACATAGATGCAGGTCGTTTCTGAGTGCAATTTTGATTAATAAGAAATTAAATTTATACGTTTCATATGTTTATCTTTATTTTGCAGATATTTATATTTTCCTAATTCTGCATTGTGACAGACAACACCGATACCCTCAGTTCAAGTATATTAGTACTGAGGTTCTCTAAAATCTCCGGACGGAAAGAAAAAGAAAAATATAAAAAAGTGGTGGGGTGTCGTTGGACCACCATGTTGGACGTTGCTCAAGTTACATGTCGCTGGCTGTCAGGCCATAAGCAATAAACTGATAGTCTGGAATTTTATTATAATTGTGCTATCCTCATTACATGTTTCATTACAAACAATAACAGTCTCGCTTTAAATATAAATCTATTTAATTACGCGAGTGAGATAAAAAGAGAAAACGTAAAACAGGACCAACATATTCTACTAAGCTCACACCAGTAACATCTTACCTAAATGACTTGCTGACCAACGATCGCCTCAACAAAGACGCCGTTTGAATCCCCAACATGGCTGAACTCAGACACACATAAATAAAAGTCTACAAATTCGTGATGCAACTTGTGTCTTAACAAAAAAGGGGGGACTGAGGTTTTACCTGTTCAGGATATGGGACAGGCAAATCAGTTACTTTTTGTTCTTATAGCGTAACAAGTGAAGGGATCCTGAGGGGAATTCATGTCTCGCCGACCTTCCCTCTCCACTCTCCCCGTACCTCTCTCTCTCTCTCTCTCTCTCTCTCTCACACACACACACACACACACACACACACACACACACATCTATCCGTCTGCCCAAGGTAATACACATCCTCTCTCTCACTTTCTCTCTCTCTCTCTCTCTCTCTCTCTCTCTTTTCACAACATTTCTATCTTAGAGACATCCCCATCAGATTGTTTACATGTTATCGTGTTTGTTGCTGCCATGAGACTCACGACCTCGTGACACAGTACATATTTCGCAATGTACACAAATGACAACGTGAACTAAAGTTAGCTCAACAGCCAATATAAGGTGCGTTGACCACGATAAAGATAAAACCTATAGATACAGACGAAATCGCTCTAGATTCCCAAGTACACCATTGTGTTGTATTGTTTTGTTCTTTAAGAAGGTGAGTAAACTTACATATGCACAGAGAATAGAACGCCAGACAATTTGAACTATACTATCTAAAAAGATGTGTGTTTTATAACATGTTACTTGTACTTCTGGCGTCATCAGTGCGAACACTAGCGCTGGTCTGGCTACTGTCTTATTCCGATAATTATAACCGTTGGGTTGTAGGATAAAATTCTGAGGGATCTATTTCACGTACACCCTGCTATGCGTTTAAATCTAATTTGTTTACCCAAATTCTGAACAAGGTCTTAAAATTGACTTACCTTAACTCTGTTGTTATACACCTATAAACAGTGGAAAATTGCTCTTACCTTCAATTCTATGCAAGACAAGCAGTTCTCTCAAACAGACGAAGAACACATTCTTACTGTTGTCGTTTTGGCATTAAGGAGTTGTCACAGCAACTTCTGTACCTTCTTGTTTCGTTAAACATTGGTTTATTTGAATCTCAGTTTTTCATCGGTATTATAATGCTTATTTCATTAAGTCCTTTAGGTTAAATAACGTAATTATGTATGAGCGTCTATAAATACAGATTTCATTCTTCAATCATGTGAAATACGGAATACAGCAATTGATTGAACATACGTCAAATAGACTGGTTTATTAAAGTGCATTTGATGTTTTATTTCATCAATTGACTCTCGATTACTCACTTGTACACTGGTGTTCAACCTCTCACCAAACACCGTCTAAAATTAATTAAGACTATTTGGTTAAGATTTTGACTTTTCTTGCGTGAAGGAGGACCTTCAAAACAACGGCTAAACCAGCTTCTTACACTGCAGCATTTTCCTGTCTCTAGGATCACCATTTTTTAGTATAAATACATATCGAATGAAGCAATTGTTTTGGAAACCGTGCAGTGTAAAAAAAACGAAATTATTTGCCTGACTGTTTTATTCTAAATTAACAAGCGTCTTATTGCACCGCGCTACGTACATGTGTACACATTTATTTATCGCAGAACTCTACCCGACTTGCTCAATTTGGGTTAAGTTACATATGATAACAAGTAGGTACTTTGTATTAATTATTAACATAAAATAAACACTAGCAGCAGTACGATGTAACACAAGACTGGTTACTGCGTTTGTATGCACCTTATACATATAGTATAGTACATTAAAAATATAATGGCTTGGTGGGTAACAAAGAGATTTTAGTCCAAATATTGGTCTGAACTTTCACGCCAAAAAAAAAAAAAATCTGTTCAAATCCGTGATAAAACAGTTAAGTATTGGTCAGAAACATTAGCTAGCTGTCTATCTTTGTTGTTTGTAGCTTAATTGCTAGATATGTGGAAATGTAGAATATTTTGTATTTGGGACATTCTCAAACGCAGATTGTATAAGGTTAACTTTTAATAATTTAATTTTCAAGATCTAGAAATAGACATCCACAATTTTTGTAATAAAAATAAAAAAACTGAAGGAATTATTATTTGCTTTCAGTGGTTTCAGAGATGACACATGGGGGCGGATCTTGCGGTGGCGGATACAGCGGCGGTGGCGGCGGGTTCTACGGCGGTGGATATTGGGGAGCAAACTCAAGTCGTCGAAGAAAAAATGACGAGGATTGCGAAAAATGCTGCTCTTGCATCTTCATACTACTAGGCTCTCTACTTTGTCTGACCAAACTAACCCGCAAACAGCGAATCGCCGTATTCTGGGTCCAAATCATCATTATTACTGTAGTGACGAGCACCGTGCTATACTCCAAATACAACGCTACCAAGAAAGTCAACGTTGCTCCTACTGACATGCGCGCTTTGACCAAAGACACGACCACGTTACTTGGCGATGGAATGACGCTGAAATCGCACAGCAACTTCAATGCATATTTGTTCAAGAAAGTGCCCAGGGTCGTCTCCAATGCCACGGCTTTACCGTATACGTACGACACAACATTAAGCTTACAACCCGACCGATATGAGTATTACGGTTATTATCTGCTTCCAGGGTCGACCATCGAGCAACGAGCGTGTACCTATTTTACCAACAGTATTGTAACCATGTTCGTGATACGAGGCAGAAGCAATCTTGACAAATGGATTAAAAGTAAGAACAAGAATGACTGCGGAAATTGCTACATTTACTCTCACGTTTTCGAAACAAGCTATGGTCGCTGCTCCTGGGATGAGCAGTTTAACACCTACACTTTACTTGTAGAAGAAGCCGACGATTACTATTTTCTTTTTGCAAACCTTTACCTGTTTGATTCGAACTTCATCCATGCTCACTTTCGGTTGAACCGCACCATCTATGACGTCACAGAAGGGCTTCTGAGGTCATCGTGCAATCACGTGACTCACTGCCATTACCCACTGGAGATAAATTCAGCGGAAGTTGTCGTCATCGAAGCGCCTGCGTTCTACTCACACGATGACGATATGGACGTCACGAACAACGCTCGCTCTTGGCTGTACGTAGTTTTCTTCCTTGTCATTCCATTGGTACTCGGCGTGAGCGTTTCCTCTCTCTTGTTCTTCTTCTGCAAGGACCCCAACAAGCCGGAAAGGTCAACAAATCCTCAAACACATAGACGTCAGGGGACTCCTGGCAGGCCCACACGTGTCACCGGTGGAGCAGCGAACGTGGCTGTTATTCAGGTATCAGACCGCACTCCTTTGGCGCCAAACCTACCGCCGGCGTACGATTGCATCCCTGAGATCCCTCCCGTGAGTAAAGAGGCCGGGATGCCGCCAACGTATGAACAGGCTGTGCAAGGAGGCTTAGACAATGTTGCTGCATATCAATGAAAAGACGAAGAATAAATTGCATTAGTATGTTTTGATATTTAACAAAATTATTGTTGATAATATTTACAAAATTCATGGGTCTTATGCAAACTTGTAAATCTACATGTCTACATTTTTACAGACTGAACAATGTTCAATTTTAATGGCCCTGTCACACCTTGACGATTTCGCCAGCGTATGTCCGACGTGATCGTTGTGATGGCATACGTTGAACTGTCGACGTTTTTTTTTTTTTTTTTTTTTTTTTCAATTTTTGGTCTATACATAACGTATTCATAACGATATATATGACGTACTAGTAACTTATATAGAACGTTTCTATTACTTATAGACAACTCATAACAACGAATGCGTAGCGTGTTGCCGGCGTTCACAACTTACGTTCACAAGCATTACTTGCTTGGTTTCATTACTGCAAGTTGTATGTATGACGTGTATGACATGTATGCATTGAATTGGTATTGAAAAGCTCCAACAGCCTGTTAAGTGAACTACATTACAATGTACGTGTAAGGCCACTTGAAATGCTTAATAAACGACTAGCTTTTATGACAGAACGTCGGGCAATGTTGCCAATAGACAGACTTGGCAACACGCAGAAACAAATGATGCTTTTGAATATGATACGCACTTACCAGAAAAATCCTATTTGTTTCAAAAAGGCAAACACTGACAAACCAAAAACTATGTATAAGTATATAAAAATCAAAACTCATAATCTTTAAGAGAGGTGTAGGGTGCAAAAGTAAAAGAAAAATCAAAATATTAATCCAAAAGAGTTTGGCATAATGAGCTCCTTAATATCCTGTGATGAAAACACAGATATACTTATACGCTGTACAGCAGTACAACTAGTGAGTGTTGGGTACATAGAGCATACTTACAGTTGTTTAACATTTTACTGAATATAAAAAGGAAATATATTGATATAGGACACTTCGTTTATCTGAAACTGTCCAGAAACTGGACAATTTCCCATAAACACAAATAGAACACCAACAGCCAGCGTATGACACCGATACTGTCTTTTTTTCTTTTTCTTTTTTTTACTTCATAAGTTTTCATAAAAGGAATTCAAAGCATAATCAGTTGCAATCGACATTTAGTCCTAAAACTTTATACTTCCAGAGATAATTATATATTTGTTAGGATTTATTCGCTATTGATTATGTCATTGAGCATTTTCTTAATGAGAAATTGCATTTGTAAGATAAACAACCTTACCACTTTTTTATTACTGACAAAGCTAGATTATTATTTTCTTTGGAGTTCTTGCTTGTTTAACACGTTAATGACTGCAAACACAATCCATTTATGAAACTGAAATACTCTTACTGGTTTACTTTCATTCAAAGGGAACGGAAGATCTTTTAAATATCATCAAACCTAAACAGAAATCCCTGTATCTAGAAGTTTGTTAATTCTTTTGAATTAAAATTGACATTCCTGTGGAACACTGTTAGTTGTGTGAGATGTAAATAAAATATTCAAACAATAGAATAAATTTCCTTTGCATTGCTTAACACAAAAAAGTAAACACCTTTCATGTGACAATCGTTATAACCAAACAAAATAAATGTAGCACCTTTGAACTAACTTCAGTCGATCTAACGAGTTCAATTTATTCATATAGCGCAGTAGTATAGCTATCAGGGACTTTGGCTACGAAAGTGCTTAAGACAGCTACGAATGGCTTCAATACATGCAGGCCGGTCATTTATACTGCCCGTGAGACTCATCTTAACATTGAATCGAGACGAAAGGAAGAAACATTCGGTGGACTGGGGGAAAGAAAAAGGCTAACACGTCATAAAGATACCTCATATACTTATCAAATATCTTTGGGGGCGACTGATTTCCCTATCTTACCCCACTCCATCTCGCAACACAATTTTTTTTCGAAGCATTCTGTGCAAAATGTTGAATTGTGGTTCATTAAAATGTTTTGTATCAAATTATCTAAGTAGCATTGCATGAATATAGAAGTGCATTAATTCATTTGAATAGAACATTATGTTCTTCTATAGCACTATGGACTTTGTGTAGCAAATAAAAAATTGATTATCCGTCTTTTCTTAACAAGAAAAAAGAAACACAACCAATAAACCAATCGCAAAGCAAACGAAACGGCACATTTGAGCAAACTTTAATAAACTTCGATCAAGCAAACTATGGAGCTGCTTTGTGAACTATAACATGAACAGTAGCTCTTGTTTATAGTGAACTGTGTGTGTGTGTGTGTGTGTGTGTGCTTTTTTCCTTTAAAACATTTGAAAGTTAAATTCCACATTTTCTCACCTGATCAATCATATTCATAAAAAGCACACATTCCAGTATTTTCATTTGCCTGCTCTCTTCCCCATATGTTGAATTAAAACAAACGTTATGAATAATTCATATCCCCATGACTCAAGCGCTATATATTATCATTGTACTAGTATATCCATATAATCGAGACAATTCCGTACAGGGATAAGTTGTCACCAGGTCAATACAAACTAAAAGAAAAGAAAAGAAAACATCCATTAATTGAATGTACGTCAAAAACATAAAGGGGAATTCACCATCGTGGAAAATTTCACAGATGGTGGTAAGTGCAGCTTTCTGCCTTTATTTAGACAGCAGCTATGACGACTTCGTGTATATGTGCTTCACAGTCTGTTAAAGTATTCGACTCGTTGGCAGGTAAGAGGCATATCTCCTAGTCTTGTAGCTTTTTAAGAAATGAACAACAACATTGTTACCGTTAAATAGTTTTCAATTGTCTTTTTGTGTTTAGATATTTTGTTCAAAAACATTTTATAAGACGAAACCTGATTTTACCAGCGTTGAATGACGTTTCGACCCTTCATTCAAAGGTTCTACCATGTTATGAAGGCCCTTGTGAATGAATGAATGAATTTCAGGAAAGACTGTTACCTCATTCCTTGCAATAGATTTGTGTCTTTACTTTTGTCCCTTTTATTGTGTCCCGCCCTATAAATCTCTTTAGAAATTACTTACTGTTTTACCAACTCATTTTCTGTTCACAATAGATCAGCAGATAGACATGGCGGCAGATGAAGTGCTACAGCTCCGTCAGGAAGTCGAAAGACTTAACCAGGAATTGCTTAAAGAAAAGGAACGATGTAGAAATTATGACACTATGAACAAATCCCTGATGTGTTATAGTCGACAGCTCGAAAGTAAAGTCAATGCATTGGAAATAGAAAA
This sequence comes from Lingula anatina, assembly GCF_001039355.2. Next base: position 32,753 of record NW_019773642.1, on the reverse strand, counting down.
CGATCAAGTTATTCAGGCCAATAATACAATGTGCGCCGAGATCAAGAATCTTGCTGAGGAAAATGACGAAATTCAAGCAAATTACGACGGGTTTCGTGTGTGTAGTGAGCAAAAGGAACGTTGCATGCGTTATGCTATCATGATCACATACTATGTCGAGCAAATGCTTGTGCTTGTGGCCTGTGATTGTGGATATTTCAATATCACTTTGAACTGGGAAATGTTGGGTGGAACGGAATACAAATCAGTATATATCAAACTATGTTTATGTCTATTGTATCTGCTTGATAAAATTTGTATCGCTACTATATGTAGGAACTATAAAATAATTATTTAACGGCCTGAAGGGTGCATGACGATAAAGTGTGCATTTACACGCCTTACCACTAATATCTCCTGAATTTGTAACTAAAAAAAGAACCATATTATATTCATCATGAAGTAGATTAATTTTTATTCTCTTGTTTTAAGATGGTCATTTTGTTGAGAAAAAATAGATGATAAAAAGACTACACCTGTATTTACCGCAATGAATGACGCTTCGATCCTTCATTTAAAAGGACACCCATGTTATGAAGGCCCTTTAATGAATTTCATGAAGGACTGTAACCTCATCCCCTACAGTTAGGGTATATAAAATATATTAGTCTTTATTTTTGCCCCTCTTATTTTGCCTCACCCTGTATATCTATAAATTTCTTTAGAAATGATTTACTATATTACACCAACAGCAAATGAAGTTCTAGAGCTCCGCCAGGAAGTTGAGAAACTTAACCAGGAATTGCTCAAAGAAAAGGAACGATGTAGAAATTATGCCACCACGAACAACGCCCAAGTGTGTTATAGTCGGCAGCTCGAAAGTAAAGTCAGTGCATTGGAAATAGAAAAGGATCAAGTTATTCAGGCCAATAATACAATGGGCGCCGAGATCAAGAGACTCGTCTTATTACGAAGAGTGATGACGCAAATTTGGAGAAAATGGGCAGGTTCTGCCTTGTGATCGTAAGCTTTATCCAATTTATATATTGGACATACTGGGACCTTTCTAATACTTCTGCGCATGCGGGCATGGGGGATATTAAAGGATATCTGATGCTGCGAGATGAAATTAGATGATCCCTATTCGAAAGGGTGAGGTACTATTCTTGTGCTTGTATTTCAGTTTGCCATTGCTGTTCATATACGATAAAGTAGTGAAATTTAACAGCACGTTGATGTTAAAAGCACTTCGTCCACTGGTATGGCACTTTATTTAAGGTGAAAGACAAGACATTTACATACTCATATGCATTGTAATATACAGATGCAATGAATAAATTCAAATGCTATACCCTTGATTCCATTCAGAGGGGGCATGAGATATTTTGTATCATACCTACATAGATTTTCCTGTATCTAAAAGTGCGTCAATTGTTTTATGTAAAACTCCATATTCACCTATAGCAGTGTGATTCGTGTGTAATGAAAATAAAATATTTGAACCACAATTGATTGTTTTTTTTCTTTTAATAACACAAAAAATAAGTACATTCAATGTGAGATTTGTAAAAAAAAAGTTCTGTAAGTTTGAATGAGCTTCAATTGATTAAGCAAATCATCGAGATTTATATACACACTTAGAGATGTTGCGTGGCAATGTGTGCTTTATTCAGTTTAAGGGGTGTTTTTGTTGCAACAATGAACTGGTAGCAGAGCAATACAAACTACAAAAAAAGAAAACAAAAGAAAACACCTATTAAATGAATGTACGTCATACACATACGGGGAATTCCCCGTTGTGGAAAATTCCCCTGGTGGTTTCAAGTGCAATTTTCTGCCTTTATTTAGACAACAGTTGTGGCAACTAATTCACAGTCTCTTAGAAGAGTCGTCGAGTTACAAGTAAGAGACATTTCTCTTGATTTTTGTATCTTGTAACGTTAAAAGGGACACTGACTTGCTTGCAGTAAAATTGGTATTTAGAGACCAAACGTGTACTTTGTAGGTTGGTCTTCCAGACGTATTTAAAATTAAATAATGCTTTTAATCTAGCTGTTACTGAACTTACAATTCAAGCCTACTGTAACTAGCAAAGCTAGTGCATTGCATCTCCATCTAGACTGGAGTAACTGAGAGGGAGAGAGACTGATAGTTATCAACTAGATTAAATTGTTAGTTCAGTAATAGATTTAAACATTTTATTACAGACTAAACATGTTTTATCAGTGAGGCCCTGTATGATGTTTCGATCCTTCTTTAAAAGGTACTCACATTGACCACTTGTCACGTGATCAAGATCCCTAAAGAGCCATTCTTCTCTGGCAAATACAAGTTCTACTAAGAAACTATTCTAACATTTACGCTAATACTCCACATTATCGTTCATTGCCTCAGGACTATGCGATATATTGTAGGCCGACCGGCTAGGTAACTCACAATCGAAAGAACAGAACTATCGGTAGAAAGAAATTGTTTAAACAAAGCTAAAATGGCGCTTCTCCAGTTTCTTTGTACATGTAGAATAAATATTTAACCATCATGCTTATTGTTCACAGCAGGTTAATTTAAGAAAGGAATCATAATGGCAGCAGATGAAGTGTTAGAGCTCCGCCAGGAACTCGAGAGAATTCACAACGAATTGCACGACGAGAAGGAACAGAATAAAAATTACAGTACCGTGAACAGAGCTCTGGTGTGTTACAGTCAGCAATTAGAACATGAAAACAATAGACAAAAGATGGAAAAAGATCACGCCATCCAGGCCAACAACACCCTGCGTGTCGAGATGAGGCAGCTTGTCAAGCGAAAAGAAGATATTCAAGAAAGTCCAACCAGATTCTAGCAGAGCAAAAAGAGCAAAAATACACGAAGTCTGATATCCTTTGGGGCATACCCGTGATAGCAACGGTAGGCATTACCCTGGCCTTAGGTTGCTTAGCCCCCCAAAGTTCTGGCTCCGTGGCGTGTTCATATACACCTTGGAGTAGAAAAATTCAAGAGATTGTTTCATCCATCGGCAATGATGAAGAGAAGGACACAAGTAAGGAAGAACGTCGTTGAATATTTGTGGACATTGCGCAAGAAGCAGGATTGTTTTTTCAGAAGATGGCATAAGGAAAGGAGAGAGAAAAGGAACAATGACAAGATAGGGGAGAACAAAGGGTGCAGCGGGCACCCCCCACCCCCCTCCTCTAACTTTGGGAGAGAACCCCATTTTTGTTACGAAAAAGAAATAAAAAAGCGTACAACAAGCTAGGTATGACAAAACATATGTCTTGTATTTTATGGAAGAATTGTCCACTTTTACTGCATTGGTCTTGCGAAACGAAGCAAAATGCGTATCATCCACCGCCAGAGAAACATTGTGTGATACCTATGATATCAAGTTATTTGATGTCATGAGAGTTTGCTGAGTTTGTTTCCGTCTAACATGTTTGAATTGGGGCTCTGTCAATCTCCAGCATGCGAGCGTGGTTCCCCGTACAAACAGTTAACCACATAGTAGAGACTTGTCAGCTGCATCAGTGCCCAGGGTTGGACTCACTTAAGTCGTTAGTCGAAAGAGCTAAAGACTGGCTTGAGAATGCCAATATAAGCCTTTGACTTTTGATTCTTGAGTGTACATTATCTGGATGAAAACGGACATTCTCATGTATGTATATATATAAAGAGAGGGAGTTTGCTGAAATGACTATGTATTTAATGAGTTTATATTTAGTTAAATGGAATAAATTTACTCACAAAGAAAAGTGTGTTGTCGTTCGTAGACAAACAATTCAACAATTTTTTTCATCGCCGGTTATTGCAACTTTATAGTATTATTTCCGTGGCGCTTTTTGCTTGTTTTACGTGTTTGTCACTCAGTGCATTAAAAACTGACATTTTGATGCAAATGCGATCTACTGTTATTAATTCAAATTCCATGCTCTAAGCTCCGTTTAATATATTTTGAATCGTCATACTCAAAAGGAATTGTGCTTATCTTGATGTGTAGAAATTGATTTGTACAAATTTACTTGTTTGTCTGTAGGACTGAGACTAGCGTGTGCTGATATAAAAGATTTCTCTACATGTGGGATTGATTTTCTTTTCTTTTAAATACAAATAAGAATCGTCCATCAAACCAACAAAAGCGTTGTAACTATATATAGTTAGCCGGTCAATAAACGCATTGACCTGCCTTGTGCAGCTAAAGCCAAGATTACATTTGAAATGCGATGCACGTGCGGTGCACGCATACTGCACTCATACACGCATACATCCCCTTTTCGTAGGGCGTCTGAGCGGAGGTAGACGGTGGCCGTGCAAAAGGGCACGGAATCGTATAGAAGCTGTACGGTTTTGTCAAGCTGTAACTTAGAAAGGAAAAGGAGCTGCTGTTGCACACCTGTACAATTCGCAATTTTTGCAACAACAACATCAACCTTTTAAAATGTAGATCTCAACTACCACAATTTGATGAATAATCTACTAGTTAAATTGAGTGAAAAAGGGTATTAGTATAGAGACCATGGATTTTGGCTAGAGAAATGCTTGAGACAGATATGAAGGCCTTCAATACATGCAAACAGGTTATTTGTTTTCCTCGTGGTACCCATCTAAACGCTGAAATGAAAAAAAAAAGAAAGAGACGTGGTGGATTGGGAAAAAAGAAAGCGTCTAACACATCATACTGTAACAATCAGGGAAGTAGGCAAAGGAAATGTTTAAAATGCTTAAGACAGCAGTGAAGGGCTAAGATACATGCAGACAGATCGTTTTGTAATGTCTGTAGTACTGAGTTAGAAAATGAACTGGAAAAAGTAAGAGACACCTGATGGGCTGGGAGAAATAAAATGGCCAGCACTTCATAAAGATACCCCATATATATTTTTCCAAAAATCACTAGGGCGACTGCCTTCCTATCTTACTACAACCCATCCCACAGCACAATCAATTATCGAAGAATTCCGTGCATAATGTTGATTTTTGTTGTTTATAAAGGGAGTTATTGGTAAAAACAAATACGAATTAAAGTATTAACTTTAAATTTTACGAAAAAAAATAGCAAAAGCGTGTGTCTGTTAAGAATTAATATTAATGCTATGGTTTTATAAATGTGACCCAACCAGTGAGCACACCTTACAGTGACGAGTTCATTTCACAGGGAATAATACATTATATTTACACAGGACTTACTGCTTTGTTCGGGGTATGCAGTAAAAAACCGCGCGACATATGTGGCATCACGATTCAGATGATTGTATCCCTTTTACAAATATTAGATTCATTACACATTTATTGGGTATTGATTTTAGATCGCATTAAAATGTTTAGATTACATGGGTTTTGTTGTATTTTGGGACGTAACTGAAGGGTTGAGAGCGAGAGAGAGAGAGAGAGAGAGAGAGAATTGGAGAATAGGATGGAAGTGAAGATGGGAAGGGTAGGCGATAGAAAGAGAGGCATGCAGGAAGGATAATCTTCAAAAGAAAGAGAAAGATACGGACAGGAAAAACAAGGGAGAGAGAAGCGAGCTGACGACGCTGAGGACCTTCATGACCTTGGGAGTTTAATTCCCTACATTTTATTTTGGGTTGCATACCGATCTCTTACTACACGCACTAATTCAAGATCTCAATTTGAGAAATCTCACCAGTGAGAGCCCTCAACACACAAAGGGTCTAGTTTCTCATTATTCCTATATATACCTACTGACAGCTTTATCCTCCACTGAACCTTTGTGCTAAGAAAACCTACCTTCACCATCTCGCGTTACCGGTACTCTGTATTAGTACGAGAAGCTAGCTGCCTGGCGCCTTTTTATTTTTATTTTATCATTTCATTTTATTTATTTATTTATTTATTTATTTATTTATTTATTTGTAAAAATTCTCTCACGGTACAAAAATACAGATGAATAGCCCTAAAACATCTGAGAATATCTAGTGAACATATCTATCCGTGACCCTGCTACAGGATACGATACCAAATCTACACTTAATACTAAAAAAAAAGTTGAACAACTTCATAAGTTACGAAACCAATCGGTTGCCAGTCCAGCAGCAGTCCACGTGTTAACAACACACTCGATTATGCTTTTCTGCTGGGTGGGAGACTGAGAAGTGCAAATTACATTTTCAAAGGCGTTTTAAAGTTTGGAAATGTTATCTACCAGTACGCACTTGCACTATTAAGGGTATGATCTATAAATATTCATGCATGTACTAGAAGTTTACGTTTGTTGTGAACTGAAGACCCATCCATTGACAAAAATAAGAGAAATCCAATTTGTTTTGCACTTCTAAAGATATTCCACAAACAAAATATAAGAAATCGACNTCTCTCTCTCTCTCTCTGTCTCTCTGAGAATTCGTACGAGAAAAAAAAAGCCCCCCATCTCCCACACAAGAAAATGCCTTCATAATCCTCCAACGAAGTTCAGTACAAGCGCAAACAAAATGACAGCTTTGGGTCAGTTAATACAACTAAGGGCCAGAGGATCCCTTAATGTCGCGATATCGACAAATAATCAAACCCCAGTTGACTGTCAATATTGCGTTCTTTTACCCGTCAGCTGCCTTCGTGTCATATTGTATTGACACTTCTTTTTGCGTCTTTTTCCTTTCATTCTTCTCTTTTCTCACATTTCATTGTAGCGTGAATTGAGTGGAGTGTGCTTTCTATATCATATATTATTGCCTATTGACGAGATTAGATGGAGATCTCTGTTTTCATGTATTAAATCGTGATGACGGGGTGTTAGGGGCCATTCTCCCCTGTAAAATCATTCTCCCTTATTTACTTTGCTTTCACTGGCAAGTCACGATGTACGCGACAATGGGATTCAAAAGACGTCGCAGATCCATTGTCAACACATATCTTCTTCAAATTAAATTGGATTGTTCATCCATGTTATGATCTATATAAGAATTCTTATCAGTAAGCAATCTGGATAGAAGATATTATTGCAAAATCCATTCAGAGTAAGACACTGGAAAAATATACTCTCCGCACCCCGGCCTCGGTTTGATTCATGTTTTGACATCTGTAAGTATAGCTGGAATTGAAAGTATACCTAGTTCGAGGTAACAATATTAAGATGTTGCACAGCCCCTACATAGGAGTTTATGGAACAAAAAAGGGCAAAGGGACGAAATTTGATAAATCAGTCACGAATTTGATGTTAAAGACGAGTATTATGTTATTGTTATCTAGAAGTGAAAGGACGAAATTGCGACACTGGTTTGAGGCGTTTTAAGGGATATTACACAAGGTCACACGATTTCTTTTACTTGATAGATAAATACAAAATTAAGGCGGCTATCTTTATACGGTGGTTAGTAAATAACTTAAAGCGGCATACCTTAAAGTAATTTTAAAAGTGAAATTCAGTCAAAGAAACATCTGCTGTATATCGTTAAATCCAAGCAAAGTTCATACCATTCAGCACAAAATATGTTTGACTTGCAGCACAAAAGGGGGATTCTTTGATGAAAAAGTGATGAAAATCCAGATAACAATTTGCTTGATGAATAACCAGGCCGGAAAGCGCCTACAAACCCCTCCCTTTGGCGCCCTCCTCTGTAATCCCATTGAAAGCAGCGTCTCAAGCCCAAATGACGTGTGTGCCGTTCACAAACACTGAAAACACAAAACCGGGGGTCACGGACCGTGTAATTCGTATCACAAATCACTTCTCTAGGGTGGAGACGCTCCTAGCCGAGCTAAAAGCGAGCGAAGAAATCAAATGCGACGCTAGAGTCGTATTAGACATCGTATTGCGAGGCACAGATCGTCGATCATTTTTAAGACCGACGGAGTCCATGTAACGAGGAGGAGTTCACAACTGCGAGAGCGACTAGTTTAAGGCGACAACAAGATGCGCTGCGTGGTGTTAGCCCCTCTCTTCTTCGTTTCTTTGTGGTGCGCCACGGAAGGTATTATTTTCTCAATGCTAACCAAAGGAAGGCGCATTAAGAGAGCTGGTGCTGATCGCGCCGAGCAAATCCCTCCACAGGGACTCCTTTCAGACTTGACCAAGCATCACCCAGATAGGAACATCGACAAGCGAGACGGAAATTTGGACGACACTTATCATCAGCCGCTCTATACCGATGGGTCTCAGGTAGATGACGTTACCTCGAAGGACGCCGCCAAGATAGCTGAAGAAATGCGAAGCCGACTGAAAAGTTTCGAGGCAAGACGGCAAGGGGAGGCGGTGAAGAGCGTTCTTAAAGAAGATGACGACTTATCGCTGCTGGACCAGATCGATAGCGTTCTGGGGGCGCCGCTTAAGAAAGCACTCTTGGAGGTGTTGGATAATGAAATTAAAGGTGACTCTTATTTTGCTTAAAATGCCTGCTTCTATCCCCTCCTTTCCATATCTCTCTCTCTCTCTCTCTCTCTCTCTCTCAAATCCCAATACGCTTTAATAGTGATTTATAAGAAAAAAGCGTTTACTTTTCCCCTGATGGCATTTTATTTCCTAATTTCTTAACAATACTATCAATTTTAGTACGCCTGTTTTTGTCTTTTTTTTAAGACACGGATAAACCTAGCACCACAGAGAAAAAATCACACAGTGAGAAAATCGATGACAAAAACAACAAAGACTATCCGTTTTATCCCGAGAATTCCATTCCAAATCAGAACAGCGATGACTCGGTTAAAACCTCCAAAGTGGACACAGCAGCTCGCAACCTGGCGAGTTTCAAAACTGGAGTAGGAAAGAGTCGTCCTCGCACTCGTGTGTTGGTGGCAGCCAGCGCCCCATTGGCAGATCGCAATGTCGTGCGTAAGAAGGCCGAGATGTCAGCTGTGCCGTCGCAGCGACAGGCATCAACAGCGGTAAAAAATCCTGGTTCTGATAGCTTCATCGCAGAGAAGGAGACTCAGAAACCTCAAACACGGTTCTTAGTTGCGCCTGATCGCGCTACGGAAGAGAACAGAAATGAAAATGATGCCGCTGTATCGTCCCAACACCAACAGCAAGCTGATGTGGTTGACAAAAAGGAGAGTATTGCATCAAGTCTCGCAACTAGAGGGCAGACGTCGCACTTCCAGATGAGATATTTAGTCGCTCCCGATGCTCCAATCACCGAAGAGAAGGCGAGAAAGCAAGAAACAATGGCAGATCACAACGGCGTGCAAAAGAAGGATGAAGTGTCAGCGGCTGATAGCTTTGTCGCAGACAGAGAAAATCAGAAACCTCATACACGGCTCTTAGTTGCGCCTGTTCACGCAAACGACGAGAACAGAAATGAAAACGCTGCTGCTGATGTGTCTTCTCGTCAACAGACCCAAACAGCTGTCAAAAAGGAAAATACTGCGTCAAGTCTAACAACTCGAGGGCAGAACTTGCACTTTAAGACAAGATTTTTCGTCGCTCCTGACGCGCCAATGACCGAGGAGAAGGCGAGAGAACAAGATGCATCCACTTCAGATGTGGCCGATGATCGTAACGTTGATGAAAGTTATCCGGAACTAGAAGAAGACGTTGGCAATGAGGAACTAGATGAAGGTAAGAATACCCAGTATTATTTATGAATTTAGATAAATATCAGGGCCGTAGCCTGAGCAAAATGCCAGGGGGGGCAGTAAGCGGACACGAGGGGGCGAAGCTACCGAGGGGGGTGGGTATGGTGTGTAAAATTCCTAATTCCAGGGGGGGCAGCTGCCCCCCTGCCCCCCCGGAGGCTACGGCCCTGAATATCTTTTACATGTATATTGATATCTTGTTATTTAGTTCAAGTAATTTCTACAACAATGACCTAATAACAAATTGATATTAAGACATCCTTTTGATTAATTCTCAGTGGATCATATTGAAGCTACATTTCACGTCACATGCATTACCCCACTAAATAAAGTTTATTATTATTATTATTATTATTATTATTATTATTATTATTATTATTATTCATTTTGTTATCCCCCCTTTGTTGTATAATTGTTTTATCAATATCAAACGATTAAAACAAACAATGTATCAATTGGTTAATACAGTTACTATTTTGTTTGTCCATCTACATGTACTAGTATCTAACTAATTAAACTTTGGTATTTATCTTCAAGATTTGGAAGGAGAGGAGGACATGGACGATGACAACGGCGAGCTAGATGGAGGTATGGAACAGCATTTTACTTTTATCTATGTGCTAATCTTTGACCCCATTCCCAGAGATTAGATCGATCCAAACTAGATCGACCTAACTCCCTGGGGGTTCACGCTAAATAGCTGTCAGCCGAGCGGGCACGAAAGTTAATTACCCCCTTACAGCTTGTAGTAGGCGGGACGGACATTTAAGCCGGATTTACTGACAGTAATCTAGTGAGACTCCCCACGGGGATAGATCGATCTAAAATCTATGGGAATACGCCCTTTATCGTTTGTGAAGAAAACATAGCAAAGTATGGGGGCGTCTCGATAGTCCGAAGGTTCATTGGTCCGAAAAGTGGTAACATTTTCATCGTTTTTTTAATCAAGGGTTCATTGGTCCGAAGGTTCTATAGTGAATATTCGGACCAATAAACCTTCGGACTATTGAAACTTCGGACTATTGCTACGGCCCCGCAAAGTATTACATGTACACACAATGGACAATAGAAGTGTCACCCCCTGAATCAGTGTAATCAAAGTTATAATGCCTGGTCTACTTATAACGTGACTAATGATTATTAAACCGCTGTACCATGGAATTGTATTGTTGGTCTTTTTGTGAAATTTGATGTTAATAAAATGATACCAGAAACATATTATTCCATAGTCATTTATCTCCCCCAAAGTATTGGTTCAGTAGGGGTGACACTTCTATCGTCCAGTGTGTGTATATAGTAGTTAATATTATGTTGAAGTGTGGCTCGATATGGTTTACGTATAGTACCAGCAAATCAATTAAAATATATTGTCTTTATACCCCTTTCTGTTTTTTACATTTTGTTGTAGATTTGGAAATTGAAGAAAGCAGAGACGAAAACGATGAGTTAGATGAAGGTAGGGAGCAACATTTTGTTAAATTTCAAAATATAATTAATCATTTAAGAAGAAAAGATTGATACAAAAAATGTTATCTGGTACAACGTGCAACACTTTCGAGCATTTTGGTGCGATATAGGTTATTTTTAATTAATGTGGATTCATTATTTGTCGTAGATTTAGAAGGCGACGAGAGCAATGACGATGACATGGAATTAGATGAAGGTACATGTAATAGGTCTAGACGCTCCTCTATATCTGATCAATAACTTCAAAATAGAGACTTTCTTTTTTATATAATGCTTTAGTCGTATTTACACAATTCAAATATATCTAATTAGTATATTTATAAAGTTAGTTAGTTATAATTAGTTAGTAAGTAAGTAAGTTAGTTGATTGGTTATTTGGTTAGTTACTGTCAGTCAGATGGTTAGCCAGTTAGTCGCAACATGGAACACCAGTGTATGATGTTCGTTTATTATAAGGATTGCGAATTGACCAAGTGCTGTATTTTTGTTTTAGATTTGAAGGAAAATGATGTGGATCAGGACCTGGATCAAGATCAGGATGTAGACCTGGATCAGGATATGGACCAGGGTGTGGATCTGGATCAGGATGGGGACGCGGAAGCCCAAGTTAAAGGTGAGTTTATTGATGATCCTTTTGACAGTTTAAATGTCTAGTTGTCAACATGGCCTTTTTATTATTTAGTGAGCATAACTAGTATTTGCTTTGTGAAAAACAAAACCTGTTTACCTCTTGGGAATATATTTTTGGATTGCTTTAATATGAAGGCTACGGATACTGTAGCTGTCTTAAGATTTCTAAATTTAGCTTGTATTACAGGCAAGTATTATTGAAGTTTGCTGTTTAAAACGCATTAACGGTCATTCGTGCACTGGAACTTATTAGTTTTTCTTCCAATTATTATTCCTTATTCAGACATACATCCATATGTTTATTTGTTTATACATGAGTAAATTTATGTTATCACTTACCAGTTGAACAACGCTGAACTCCCGTCCAAACACACATACACACACGTACACACACAAACACACAAACACACACACACTCACACACACCCTCACAAAAACACGCACACAAACACAAAAACACACACAGCACAAGGTATAATTTTGGGACTGGTGACCACTTTATTATTCTACATGTATTTATCAATTTATTTACAGAACATCCCAACCGCGTTGAGCAAGTTCCCGTAAAAGCATCAGACCACCGCCCCTCAGCTTTCTACCCTGAACAAGTACGAGGATATCATCCAACAGCAGTGGACAAGGCCGCAGGGGCAAAAGTAGATCAGGCGTCTCGTGCGGCTGCCAAGGCCTACATTGCTGCTCGGGAGAAGGAGGGCACTTTTGTTCGCAGGTATTTCGTAGCTCCTGATGCGCTGATTTCTGATTCGAGGGCCTCGAAGAAAAGTGCAAGTGCCATGGTGAAAAAGAGCAAAGTTGACAGTGATGGTACGGTTCTCTCTCCCTCTCTCTCTACAGAATATATATATATATTCTTCTTTTAATTTTTAATTGTCTTTTAAAAGAGAGACAAGGAAAATCAAATAACCAGAAATCTCCCAATAATTTTCAATCGAATCTTGTCATTTGTAAACTGACTCTATATAGGGGTACAACATAATTTTACGAAACTTTGATGACTCGGTCAATATTCATTTTCTGCTTTGTTTAAGAAGCGATGGAGAAAATTCCAGATGACTTAGACTCCGCACCTGAAGATGGTTTTGATGACGACGACGAAAGTGGGAAGATAGAAAAACGAGCATGGAGTAAGTTCCGCCCTCTATTGGGATATTTCTCTATATTTCTCTAAAATGCAATTTGGTTGTAATTGAGATGTAGCGACTTTCTTTTTCAATTTCAATAAAATGTATTTCAATCTTGAAAATAATTTATGCTGATATCACAACTGAACTTGAATGATTCGTTTAGCTTTTAATGTTTATGAAATACTGATAGAAAAAATATAATATTTTATGATTACTTTTGTAAGTTCAAATTCAATGTTCAAATTCATGTAGACCTATGGTTTTGGTAATTATAAGCCATCCCAGGATANCAGTTTAAATGTCTAGTTGTCAACATGGCCTTTTTATTATTTAGTGAGCATAACTAGTATTTGCTTTGTGAAAAACAAAACCTGTTTACCTCTTGGGAATATATTTTTGGATTGCTTTAATATGAAGGCTACGGATACTGTAGCTGTCTTAAGATTTCTAAATTTAGCTTGTATTACAGGCAAGTATTATTGAAGTTTGCTGTTTAAAACGCATTAACGGTCATTCGTGCACTGGAACTTATTAGTTTTTCTTCCAATTATTATTCCTTATTCAGACATACATCCATATGTTTATTTGTTTATACATGAGTAAATTTATGTTATCACTTACCAGTTGAACAACGCTGAACTCCCGTCCAAACACACATACACACACGTACACACACAAACACACAAACACACACACACTCACACACACCCTCACAAAAACACGCACACAAACACAAAAACACACACAGCACAAGGTATAATTTTGGGACTGGTGACCACTTTATTATTCTACATGTATTTATCAATTTATTTACAGAACATCCCAACCGCGTTGAGCAAGTTCCCGTAAAAGCATCAGACCACCGCCCCTCAGCTTTCTACCCTGAACAAGTACGAGGATATCATCCAACAGCAGTGGACAAGGCCGCAGGGGCAAAAGTAGATCAGGCGTCTCGTGCGGCTGCCAAGGCCTACATTGCTGCTCGGGAGAAGGAGGGCACTTTTGTTCGCAGGTATTTCGTAGCTCCTGATGCGCTGATTTCTGATTCGAGGGCCTCGAAGAAAAGTGCAAGTGCCATGGTGAAAAAGAGCAAAGTTGACAGTGATGGTACGGTTCTCTCTCCCTCTCTCTCTACAGAATATATATATATATTCTTCTTTTAATTTTTAATTGTCTTTTAAAAGAGAGACAAGGAAAATCAAATAACCAGAAATCTCCCAATAATTTTCAATCGAATCTTGTCATTTGTAAACTGACTCTATATAGGGGTACAACATAATTTTACGAAACTTTGATGACTCGGTCAATATTCATTTTCTGCTTTGTTTAAGAAGCGATGGAGAAAATTCCAGATGACTTAGACTCCGCACCTGAAGATGGTTTTGATGACGACGACGAAAGTGGGAAGATAGAAAAACGAGCATGGAGTAAGTTCCGCCCTCTATTGGGATATTTCTCTATATTTCTCTAAAATGCAATTTGGTTGTAATTGAGATGTAGCGACTTTCTTTTTCAATTTCAATAAAATGTATTTCAATCTTGAAAATAATTTATGCTGATATCACAACTGAACTTGAATGATTCGTTTAGCTTTTAATGTTTATGAAATACTGATAGAAAAAATATAATATTTTATGATTACTTTTGTAAGTTCAAATTCAATGTTCAAATTCATGTAGACCTATGGTTTTGGTAATTATAAGCCATCCCAGGATAACTGTTTTTAGAAAATCAGAACCCTCTTAAAATAAAATGCAATCAATATACAGTTAATCTTTTTCATATCTTAACAATGCTTTGGATATTTTGTAAAACGGTTTTGATCGAAAGTATGCGATAATCTTAAGGGGGTCTAATGCTAGATTACAGAACATTTCAAGAAAAATGGTGACATCTTCCTTATCTAAAAATCAGATTCATCCCCTTTGATGAGATGGAAATCTTTGTGAAAAAACGCGGCGCCGGACAATTTATTCATGATTCATTTTCAAATTTAAAAAAATTGTGTGTGTGTGTGTGTGTGTGTGTTATCATTTGTAGGGCTCCTCAAAGAATATTATTATTGTTGTTGGTTTTATTGTAAACTTTGGTAATCTAATGAGGCATCATTTCTTTTTTTCTTACAGGCAGGAAAAAGTGCGATCTTAACTGCGTCAAAGACACCGTGATGTGCTCCAATAAGACCCAAGCGGAACAAAAAACCCACGTCAAATGCGGATATAATCCAAACCTTAAATACACCTCCGTCAAGCGCTCCAGTTTTACCATATGCACCGCCCCCTATCGACTGAAACTCTCCTGCTCCCGCAATAAGAAATGTTTCTACACCAGGGGGTGTTACGGTCTGTTTGACGTTGAATACTGCTATCACACGTGTGACTTCGCCTATTACAGTAAAAAGTGACAAGGACTTTTTTTCCAAAATGAAAGTGTTATTGCAAGGGAATAGAAATCTTAAACTCATTTTGGACAATGGATTGTGAAATAATGTTGACCGCGTGGAAAAATGTTATCTGTACATGTATTACAAATGTACAGACACCCTTTCACACACAGAGTCAAGCACCGGGTACAGTTTTGATATTGCACGTCAAAAACTTTGTCCTTGTAATGATTTTGGATTAGTAATTTCTTTAAAAAATATGGTATACCTGTACTTAATAAATATTTTTTCTTCAAATGCCATAGCAATAAATACTTATCACTTGAAGTATTTTGGATTATTTTGTCCCGAAATTCATTCAACCAATTAATGCCACAGCCTAAACCTTTGTCAGAAGGCTTAATGCAAGCCTGGACGATTATTATTCGTCCAAGATACAAGTCTTCTCTTCTAAGCGCGTCTCTAAAACAACCCAGAAATATTTGTAATAACCCGCTATTAACATACTGACACATATTGACACATGGTTTAATTTAGATTTTCGATAAAGTTTCTTTGCTCCAAGAAGTTGCCTGAACATTATTTGTGAAAATTGAACACAAAGACGTGAATCATGCCCCCTCAGATACATTGTGTAATACTGGATCTTCCAACTTTGTTATTTATGTATCCTTATCGAGTTATTCAATTGAGTTTTATTTTTCTTTCTTTTTTGTGATTTTTTAATCTTTGTCTCACATTACCGTGCCACACTACGAGATATCTCCCTTAACTTATAGGCCTACTCAGTACCGGTACTTAATTTTGTCTTGACTCTCGTTCATTCGTTCGGGTGAAAAAGTTCGAAGAACATCGGGTACCTCCGTCGGGAAAACCGAGTATGATAAGTGTCTGGTGTCCTCTAAATCTTACTGGTGTAATTTTTGTGCCCAAAGGGAAAAAACTATTCCTTTACATTGACCGATGGGAGTTTGATTTAAATTGTATATGCTTACAGAATTGATTTCTGTGTCGTTTCACTTTTCTTTTAATAGAAAAGGGGGAATATTAAGTAAATTCTTCGAGTTCATAAATTACACATTTTAAAATGATTCTCACAATTCTGCGAAGGAACGACTCTGCATGAGGAAGGAGTAACAGCATAAAACTTTTTGACAGTTCATAATATCTATAGTAACAGGCCCCTTGTTAGAAGGTACTTTCCCATATCCTTGTTGAAATCACCCTTTACGTGCTTCCTATTATAGAAAAAAAGAAATTGACAGACTTTTTTCCGAAATGAAAGTGATATTGCAGTGGGAATAGAAATTCTTGGCCCTTTTTGTACATGGAATTGTAAAATTTTGACCGTGTGGGAAAAAATGACATCTGTTAAACGGTGCAAACTTAATTGAACCGCGCCACTTTGCCTTTTGTTGCGAAGTTGATTTACCAAAGCAAATATTGTTTTTTGTTTTTTTTTTTTTTTTTTTTTTTTTTTTTGGGGGGGGGGGGGGGGGGGGTGGGGGTGGGCATACCCTCTACCAGGGCCACAGGTTGATTTTTCACTTGATATTCACATATGTCTCTGCATGGTTAAATAGATGGCTATCTATGTACTGTGGTAGTTAAGAGCACACATATTACCGCGGGTCTGGTAGAGGGTATGGGGCGGGGTTTCACTTAGGCCTATACAGAACATTTCTTCTGGCATCAAACCCTTCAATAACATCAAACTGAAAAGAAAATTGAGAAAGAAGGTTCATCAGACACTGATTTATTGCGCCCTCAGGAGAGAGGTCTTAACTCCCCCCCCCCCCCCCCCAACACCACCACCACCACCACCGCTCAACCGCTTTTTTTATTTTGTCACTTGCCTTCCCCTGCATTACGCTACACCTCTAATGGACCTCCTGTTGTAATTTTATGGACTGTCCTAGGCCAATGTACACTATGGAGTAGGCTATTAGGTAGACGTAGTTTTTACTCTGTCGGACTCACAGAGAGCAAACTTTAATCCGTATTGTGGTGGGTAGCTTAAAAGATCATAAAATAGTGGTGAGGGTGGGGGAGAGAGATTCTTCTTACAGTTTCCACGCCTTCTACATGTACGCTCATGATTGACGTGTTTGAAAATATTAAGGGGGAGAGGGGGAGGGGGAGTAGCCTCTACCAGAGGTATTCTGTAGCTGTCATACATTGTGTCTAATATGTTTTATTAAAACAGGTAGTCTAGAGATATTCTCTGGTATAAAGTAGAGGGCGGTAATTAACCCCCCCCCCCCCATACACACACACACACACACACGCTCCCCCTACCTGACCCTGCGTCTTTTTGCCAAATTAAAGAATTTTAAAAACTAACCAGTGTTGAATTATTTCAACAATCCGGAGATTTTAATAGTTCATGACATAAGGAATCAAGCCTATATGCCTATAAGAATTACGCAATGACAAAAAATAAATGGTTAAATGCACGTATTATTATTATTAAATTGAATGAGGCTGGGGTAGGTTCTTGTGTAAGCCCACCGGTCACAGAATAGGCCGGTATAGGGACCGGCCCCTACTTGACGACGATCAAATTTCCGACTTTTCTTTAACAAATCTTCTGCTGGTGACTAAGCAAATTCTAAAAAGTCTGCTCACAAGCACGTGGCAGACGTCATACCAGTCGTTACACCAGATCAGATGCACAGGCAAGGTGATTTGGGAATAAACATTAAGTGGGTCGTGGGAGGAATTTAACGGGTCACGAGCGCATTTAAATAAGAAAAGGTCCGGTTGGAGATTCCACTGCGCAAGCGCGTTGGTATTTCCACAGAAGTCTAAAAATAGATAGACTAAACGGGGAGAAGGGAATTCCATGATCTCACGCTCGTAGGAATCAACGCGGAAAACGAAACGTATGGCAGAAGTTTGTGACTATTTCACCGATAAAGACGTATAACTACACAGTCCTCTAGCTAGAAACGTTCTATTCATGTTTGATATCCTTTCACAACATGGTCGATCGAGAAAGAGCTCTGGGGAGAAGGGCACGCGAGCCCTCTGGCGAAGGTGACAGCACTGTACGAGCACAAGGCATGCCGCTGCTGGAATGTTCGTTAATACCACCAAGACCGACAGCAGGCCTGCCGATTCCCAACGCCGCTGCTCACTTTTTAGCTCGAGAACTAGGACATTGTTCACAGTGTGGATCTAATAGTTCAACAGCTGTTTCGTCGGTGGCTTCGGACTTAGACAGTTACGGATCAGGAAGAGATTTGCTCCCACCGCCTTTATCCTGCTCGAGATCGAGACAGGTTTATAACGGTACGCCGGTTTACGATGACATTGAGGGAAATAGCCCAGTACAGTGTAAGAAAACGTCGAGGACGAGACGATGTTTTTGTAGCCTACCCGTTACATGTCTGCTCACTTTTTTAGTCATAACTGGTATTGCTGCAGCAGGGACAGCATTTTACTTCCTTATATATAAGCCCGATGTGGAAAGACTCCAGCAAAAGATAAACAAAACAGAAGACTTGGCGAAGTTAAAACAGGTACGGTATTCTTCATTTTATGTCCGCATATCACTACTGTTCAAAATATATTAGGGGGAGAAAAGCGCAGTTCAAGTTTTAATATTAAATTGAGTTTTCATTTTACGGTTTAGTAACGGATGGATGGATAGTACTAATTTAAAGGCGAAAGAGCCCTAGAAGGAGAATTCTTTCAACAGGGATTGCATGTTTAGGCACGCGATAGGGGTGTGGTTGGTGATGTTACAGTTTATCGTTCTCACTTCACTAACCAACATTTATTTATTATCCGTAGAAATATTCGCCTCTTTTTTCTAATGTGAATCCCCGCCCCCTTCAAAACTGTCTGAACGCGTTTTTGCAATGATTTAATTCGGCGACTTTTTCCTCTGTTTTGTGTGCCTTTAGTTTAATTTGCTTTCAATTTCGATAAAAATTGCCTCATTGTTTCATTTTCGTTTTCAGTATAATGGTGAAAATTTGAAGAACGCACGCCAGTTAGAAGGGGAAGGCCCCTTTGCGTTCCTTTATGGGAAGAAGCCAGAAAGAGGTAAATTTCACTGTACTTTTGAAATATTTGTAAAAAAGAAAATAGACAAATGAATCTTCAATATAGCCTACATTGAAGATAAAACAGGCAGTTGGGATTAATCAAATCTTTCATTTAATTCTTTCAAACAAAAAAGTGTCTTTTCCAATGTTGGAAAAACCTCATCTAAAATAGAAAAATATTCTCCATAAATAAAAGAATTGAACGCCTCAGGCGCCTGTCGTCTGCACACCTGAGCATCGTTATCTTAGCGTAACGAGGTCAACATCGGTCACTTAATTTCGCGG
Source organism: Lingula anatina (assembly GCF_001039355.2). Next base: position 13,290 of record NW_019773642.1, on the reverse strand, counting down.
AAGTCCGGAAATTCCGAAGTTGTGAGACCGTATTGCACGTTACAGGTGTATTAGTATTCCACTGAATAGTTTGTTTTATAAACATACCTTATAACCGCAGTGAGTCATCGGATGAGATAACAATTGCAGAAGAATTTCGAAAGGGTTGTAGGGGTTTACATACAGAATAGGCCCGAGGTTTTGATAACTTTTGGCCTTTACTCATAACTCGGGTGAATATAATTGCGATTTTGAGAAACCATATCATAATATTTTGCATGTGCAAATGAGACAATTTAGTTTTATTATCTCACAATGGGTATTATTCTCCATTCGTATGTAATCGATAGGGATATCCGATATATTGCCTAGTCTAATATGACAGATCCAGGGGTAGGCCTATTTCGAAAACCAAAAGTAAAGTCAACTAGAGCTCGTCGTATGACAATATAGAAACCACCCAGTTACCTACTCAGCATTAGACCACCTAAGTCAACAGAATAGCAAATGTGCGGAGTTGAACTCATATGAACTGAAGACATCTTTTTTTCTATATTTGTCAGTGTATGAGCTGAGGTATTCTTATTTTTTCTAAAATGGCTTGAAATCTTTTAAAAATGATGTAACGTTTTTGGAATGCAGATGCATTAGGTTATCTGCATTTAAGTAAATAAATATGTAAAAGACATAGTTGGTTGCTAGGTTTATTGTTAATAGCCATGTCAGAAATAACACACAAAAAAGCTGAATTGAAATTTTCGAAAATTATGTTTTTTTCTAAATATCGGAACAGCAGAACGAAAGAGGAGAGGGAGTGGAAAAATGACAAGAAACAAAAGGAACAGATAAATAAACGAACAAAAAGGGGGGACAAAGAAAAAAAAATAAGCAAAAGAAATGAAAATCAAGCCAAGAAACAATTTTTTCAAAAAATCTTGAGATCCAGTCGTAAGTTAATAATTATAATATCCTTTTTTTATCTTATCGCAGGTGATCCAACACCAATTGTATGGGACACAGAAAGACGACGAAAACCCCGCAATACTATTCTCAAGAATATCACCGAGCACAAGATTCGAAATGACCATCATCTTAGGGTACACCAACGTGGAATATATCGAGTTCAAAGCCACCTTTGCTTCAAAGTTCAAGTGGACGAAGCAGACGACATCTCGAGCACCTCACTGACTATGAGCGACGGGGACGAGCGCATCGGCAGAGGGCGCTCCAAGACATTCTTACATTTTGTGATAAGAAATTGCCAGGGAAACGAAGATGAAGTGTTGAAAACTTTGAAGCTGGTTTATCTGCTGCCGGGAGAAGAGTACAAATACTGCAGCGATCTGTCCGGCCTTGTTGGCATGGACAGCGGCTGCTCTTTGTATACTAAAATAAAATGTGAAGACGACTCAAGTGACCTTACACAATATCTGGAGCATTATAATTGGAACTTTTTTGGATTAAACAAAGTGTGACGGTTGATGTTCTTTCAAATTAAGTGGATTTTTCCTTTGAAATGATACCAAGTGACAAATAACATCCGTCCTTTTTATTTTTTTTCTTTATTTCAATACATTTTTCATGACACTGCTTGAAGATTTTCAGAAAAATTAATATATGTTATAATTGTGCTTAATTTGTTATTTTAACTTTTAAATAACTCCCAACTGCATGAATATCATATATGTCATCTTATTGCTTTTTTATTTTATCGGAAATTGATATTATGTACGTATTTGTATTATATGTATATATACAAATGTATTTTGTACATTATGCTGACAATATAAGGAAAAAATAATCTGGTGTAATACTAATTTATTGATTTTATTTTAAAAATCTAATGAATTGATTAATTCATTTCATTATTAATTTGAATTATGAACGTTAGTGTAAATATTGTAAATATGTACATAGATCCGAAGCGGAGTTAGTTTCAGAAGGAAAAAAAACAGTGTGCTGGCCATATTGTTTATTTCTAAGGGAATAAAGACAACAAATATGAACTCTATGGTTCAATTTCTTTCGACTTTAGAGCGGTTTAATTCTAGATCTTTTACACTGCATGCATATTAAATTTGACCCTACTCCCCTTCATATAGACCGAATAGCCTTTTAAAAACATGGGTGGGAAACATGTCAGCAGGGGCGGATTTAGAAGGGGGGGCTCAGGGGGTCCTGACCCCCCTTTTCAGTCTCAGAAATAAAATCACACTAATGGCCCCCTTTAAATTAGGATTTTGACTAGATGAATATCATAGTTCTAAACCGTACCAAATGGCACCGTTCGACCTCTAAAATACCAAATTTAGGGGGGCATTAAGCGGGCCACGAACTCCACCCTAGCGCTCCCCCCGCCAAGGGAGGGGATGTCGGGTCGGTTTCGCATTCGCGTACCCCACCCCCTTCAAATGTTCCTGGTTCTGCCCCTGGGTCGTGATCGTAGAGGTGGACCTGCTGAAATTTCTGAAAAAAAAAAACAGTTTCAACCTACTGATACGGCCCCGGATCTGTTGACTTCGGTTTTTTTCTTCCATCTCATCTCTCCGACTTCAAAGCAAAACATCCACCCCGCCCATGCATGTATTTTATTAAATAACAAGTTGGCATAACTGTTCGGTGGTTTGTGTCTTTTCTCACTCAAATGCTTGATAAAAATAAAAGATACGATGAATAGTAGGCTTCTGAACCTGAATGTATCAATTTAAAGAAAATCTTTCAACAAAACGTGTCAAGTTTCAAGCATTAAGAAAAAAATCATTTAGACCAAAATGCCAAAATTGACTTCCTGGTTCTACGAATCCCCACGTTCAACAATGCCCCATTGGATTTTTCCCAATCGATTTGTGACTGAGTCATGTTTCTTTTCTTAGGCATGTGGAAACTTTACTTCTTACTCCCACGCAAGGGCATTTCTTTCATTGCATAAGACACAAGGGACGAACAATATTGATACAAAACACTTGAGGGACCCGTTGGGCATTTTTGTTACCCGTTCATGCTATTGAGCGTGAGCTCTCCATTCCAGTGACTCGTGAATTCTGATTCTTATTCTCCGCCCGTGAATTGGTTATTTGTGGTTTCCGGATTATCAGTGAGATGTGAATAGAGTAGGCCTATATTATTTACTGTGATTTGTGATTTTATTTTCCCCCACGAACTGTGATCACTACCCTCCCCAATCGGACTCTCATACTTCAATTGACTTTAACTACTTATTTATTCATTTATTTATTTATGCAAACATGTTTAAATAATTATTTTATTAATATTTATTGGAGTGATGTAGGCTGGTAACTGAGAAAATACACTATAGATTATTTTGCTCTCTCGGTTTAATTTTACCGACTTTGGTCGCACAATATCATTTTCTGAACAATAATAACGGTATTTAGTGGCAGGGGGGTCCTAGCTGACCCCCCCCCCCCCCCCTCGATTTCTGAAAAAATCACACCCACGGTCCCCACTCGAAATTAGAATTTTGACTATTAACCTTTTTCATCTTTTCCGGAAATGGAAATTGCATTGTGGGTAGGGGAGCCCTGCTACGTCGAAACACTTAATTAACGGATATAACGAACTATCGGCAAATAAAACTCGGGGGTTAACAATGCGAGAAAAAAAAAAAACATTATAAAGATCTGAATAAAAAATTGAAGAATAGTCCGGGGCCTAAAATAAAGAAAAGACTTCAAGCATGAGATTATGGAAAAAGAAAGTAAAAGCTGTGAAGTTTTACGCGGGGATTCTGCGTACAAAAAAATCAAGAACTTTCACGACTTCTTGTGTAACAACAAAGAGGTTTGAAAAGTTTTGTATGTAGTATCCTTTTAGTGTGTGTTTTATTGATAAGTGATCATTGTAGTAGGCCTATCACAGGTTTTAGTCTCTCATAACCCTTTAGTAGGGTGGGTTCTTTTTTTTTTTTTTAACGTGAGACGTTAATAAAATTTTTATTATTATGTATTCAGTCCCGTATACGTATTACTGATTTGTACAAAAGGGGCTCATATTATCAAGATCAACAGAGACATACGAAGAAGAAAGTACATCGGCTCCTGTTGAACGCGTTATCGGCAAAATAAAAAGTTGTTTATTTCTGAACTCAATGACAAGAGAATTGGAAAATTCAGTGGGCAAATATTTACAAAACATTTTTACAGAAACAATATTTTTACAGAAACAAAACAATATTTACAGAAAAGCCTTTCTGTAAGCTACACGTACATTATACATGTATGGTAAAGACAAAATGGATAATAAAAATAATCTAACAACGTAATACAAATGTGCTTAGTATTAAAGTAGGCCTACGTATATTTAACTGTCTTAGATAGTTGAAAAGTATGAAATGTGTGGAAAACACTTTATTTGAATGATTTTATTGTCTTTGATTGAAAACGATGAAAATACGCATGAAAACATTTAAAAATCAAATAATTGGCCTCTTGCTATAATTTTGTTTTTGCCTGACGGTTTTGTTTCTGACATTTTTTAACTGTCGTAAATTATGTACCGGTACATATACTAGAGTAAGACACGGTAAACTTTAATTATCTTCTGGGAAAGACTCGAGAATTTCTCACCTATTTAACACTTAAAATTAGAAGGTTTTAATTACAGAGGAAAGGTCGTAGTTATGGCCGCCCCCCTTACCGAACAATTGAACAAGTAACACCTAATGCCTTATCAGGTACCAAACGATTTAATCAGTTCACCGACGAACGATCTGCGTGTCAGTTTTACCTGTATACACAGTAGGTGCGAGTCAAACAATGCAGGGAATCTTTTCATTTTATCACTTCAAAAATCTCTTAATACATCGGTCAAACACGACATAAAAAATCGTAAAGAATTGACACTGCTGGTAAATGAAGTGATATCGCCACAGCTTGCATATATACATGTAATATTGTGAAGACGTAGGCCTACGCACCTGTCCACACTCTTGAAAGCTGTGTACGTGTCTACTGGCTATTTTGATTAGGGGAGAGCGGGGTGGGTTGGAACGCGGGTAAGTTGGAACATTGGCTTTATTTCTTAAATCACGAGACCGATCATGTGCTCCTTCAGCATAAAAATGTCACATGGCATGAACATTAATCCGGGAAACTTTTGGAAGTTTCGAAAATGCGGTAAAAGTTTTATGCGAAAAAAACGTATTTTCGCCACTCGAAGTAAGTTTTCATATTTTTGACATTCATCGTGCTGTAAACTAAAGTATAAGGATTATATCACTGAAATTGTGCATAGGGTTTAGGACCACCTTGATGTTCAAAAAGCTGTAGTTTTTTTTAATCACCTCACACGCGTTAAAGAAATACAGTGTCATAAGTAGGTCATGATGTCATGGGGGCTGGTCGGAACATTTGACATGGGGTCAGTTGGAACACTGTCAGGGGTGTTCCAACCTACCCCGCACGGTGTTTTTC
>NW_019773641.1:0-69261 GCF_001039355.2 Lingula anatina | reverse complement strand
AAAAAAAGAGAAATCAATAAAGGAGCAAATTGACATACCTTCAATGTCTCCTTCGATGCACAATTGTTGAACTTGTTGAAAAGATGGTAATATTTGATTTTGATATCGTGCGTGAACTGCTTCACAGCGGGTGGTATTGGCAATGGCGTTGCCACAGGTAACGGCTTCCGACAGTATACTGAAAATTGAGCCTCTTGGTTTAAAAACTCAATTTGTATAAATGATATTTGACGATTTTTTTTGACAAAGAAGTTTTTGTTTTATCGACAAGTAGGTCGTATATTATCTTTATATTAAGTTACATCATAACATAATTTTGCATTTTGAATTTCTTCCATACTGTTTGTAACACCTGAAAAATCTCTCTCGCTAATTACGCTTATCAGTCTAATAATATGACTCTGTTGATGGTTTCTCAGTGTGAAGTCTCACTAATGTGAATTGAAAAAAAAAGTTACTCTACAGAGCTGTGAACACATGCTTTCTACAATATCAGCAATAAATAAGGGGATTACGTGCAGAGCTGTGTGCGAGTGGAAGCTGTCACATTGTCAAGACGGAGCCCAGAGGACAGGGAAGATATGGTACTGAAACAGGCTTGAATGCTCGTGACGTCTTGGGTAAAATTTCCACAACCAGGAGTGCCTACAGAATAAACAAGCAAGCAAACAAAAAAACATATAAATAGATAAATAAATGAATAAGATCACATGTAAAATGTTTACAATTTGAACATTTAGTTGTAAGATATCTGACTGTTTTGGTATTCTTAAAGCTTCTGAACCTCAAGCATTTAAAATAGGCACAACAATAATCTTCATTTTCAGTATGAGAATCGTTCTTTCCAGAAATGTTACCACGTGTATATTAGGGTAAATGTACGCTTGCATGCTAGGATAATAACTCCCATTAAGGGGATTAAAAGACGTCGTTAGTCATTTTTAAAATAGAGTCACTCTGTTGATCTCTGGTAGTTCCACCAAACCATCATGACACATAGGAAAATACCGGTACATACTGTTGTTGACAGGTGCGCCGGCAGGGGACTGGTTTCCTTGGCAGAGGGACCTAATTTGTACAGATATCTGTGCCAGCTGGTTCACCGTGGACAGTTTCTCCACTACCCAGCCATTTTCTGTCTGAACCTTTTCAAAGGCCGCGGAATCACAATTGGCTAGCGCCTCTCGCAGACAGACATCGGCTTCGAGTACCACTGTTGCTTCCCTGAATTAATTTTGGATAGTCTTACATCATGAATAAAAGGATACACTACGCTTTTTTTTCTTTTTAGGAACCATGGAAAAATGACATGAGAAGACAAATAAAACAGAAAGTCGAAAGAATGATACATTTAAGCTGTCCGAATTGTCAAATTTAGCCCTTTTTAACACTAGGCGTTTGATAACTTAATACCTGATGTACAGGTTACATTGGTTTAGATCCAACAGGCACCACACAACACGTCTATTCAACAACGGAAAGCTAAATAAATTACCCGCCACAAGTACTAAAAGCAGTTAAGTACTTGTGTGTGTGTGTGTTTGTATTCAAACAGTGATGTCTGTTGAGTCAGGGTGGATTGTGGATCATCACTTGAGAGAAGACAAACGGTCAACATAAGGGACGTACGCTGTTTTCTTTTCTTTTTTTTTTACGGATGGAAACGTCGAAATCATTTCGAGGGTAGTGTCCACAAATCCATTATCATTCTTACAAAACAGAAAATGTTCTCACGCATTACAAGTCTGAGATAAAAAAAAAAAAGAAGTGAATGATGAAGAAACAACTTTTCCTCCTCAAATTCCTTTACCCGATAACATCTTTTATCTAATGGCGCAGTTGTTGAGTCAAGAATGCGTCATTCTGTGAGACTATCATAATCAACTTACCCGCAAATGACATCGGCAGCGACCCCGTTACCATTAGCCATACTCAGAATGAGATCGGCGTTAAATCTTGGAGTTCCAATATCAGCCGGCGGCCAGTAATCCAACATACACTGGACAGCTATTGTGGTGTTACAACAGTATCCCACTTGAATGCCTATACAGGCAAACACCACTGAAATTGGTGTGACAACAAGGCTATAATTCTAACAATTAGAGTGATAAAATGAAAAAATTGGTCAGCCTGGAAATACTGAAAAGGGGATTGAGACACGAAAATAAATGGACTTTAAAAATGCAAAATTCAGTGGAATATTTTATACTGTATTGCATGTTAAGATAACTGATCCGTCATTTTACCTCGTTCATTTGTTCAAACGCAAAAACAGGCTTCTGGGAAGAAATCAAAGTGTAATTTACATACACCTTTTACCTCAACACAAGGTAAAATAACTACATAAATAACGACTTTCTAGTATCTAATGCCGTATAAAAAGATATCTTATTTTAAAAATCTGTTGCCAGCCTTTTGGCCGCCACGTATATTTCCCATACCCAAGTGGCAGCCACCGTGAGAAAACAGATTCATCCATTGATTTTCATCACAACCGAATTTCGTAGGTGCTCATTTTTTTGTTAGAAAGCAAATGTAGCAATTTAGTAAAAGTTGCTTGAATAAATTATGTTCATCAAACTCACCTGTTGAAATAAAGAGAGAAGCAGTTGCCATTTTTGCCTGAAATACAAACCAGTCTACAGAGAGTGCTAAATCCACTTCTTCTCGCAGCGGCAGGTAAATATGTATTAAAAAGATAAAGGATTGTTCTTTTTTTTGGAAAATATTCCTTTCATCACGACACTGGAACATTAGGCGGAAACTGTTGCATGCGTATTATAACTACATGATTTTGCACTCTTTAAGATAGGGCAATAAAACTTAATAGGTGGACTAGACAGTTAAATTAAGTGATGACCGTTGAAGAAAGGGTGGACAGGAACGGTCCAGGACACGGGTCAACACACTCACTCTGTTAAACCATGGAAGTACGTTGTGATAGGAAGAAGTTTTCAACGCTATGAGGGTGAATTGGTAGGCAGCCCTGTGAACGTCAATGTTTGACCTCGTTAGTATACAGAACGTCTAATGAGTCCACGTCACGTAATAGCGAACACTAACTGCGTTGTTCTATGGTTTGATAATGAGTAAAACTAGAATTCGTGAATATTTTGTCAAAACACAGTGGTGTTCTCTGCTAAGATTAACTGAATGTTTGAAAAAATATCCAGCCTGCTATAACTGCCTTAAATATCATTTAAGGCTGTCATACCGGCGGGTCATCAGGTGTGTGTGTGTGTGGAGTGTGTATTATGATAATTCGCCTTTACAGGCTCAACCCAGTGAATCAATACAATTAACATAACCAGGAATTCCTTATCATTCAGTTAGTCTGACATTTTCTGGATTAAAAAAGCCTACGCGAGATTGCACGCGAACCACCGGCAGAAATAGTACGCATTCAGAAATTAACAAAGTGTCCGTTTGTGTGGTATGGATAGTAGCATCTTCAATAGTTTTACATGTACTGTAGGATATCCAGTCAATCGTTCTATTTCGATTAGATCAAGGCTTTAATTTTTATTTGCATGCTGCCTGTCATTAGTCGGCTAACACTTGACAATATGGATAACAGGTTCGGTGAAAGTGAGTCACACAAAATTAGTGCCCTTCATAATATTTAGAACACACTCTACTTCTGCTTTCTGTGAAAACTGAATCTAACAGCTCAGATTCATCATAACATTTCAATGTGTAACACGTTTATAAAACTTGTCTTTCCCAAATGATTGCTTCTTCTCAAGTAAATATAAAATATTGGGTGAGCAATAGTTCCAAAAATCTAAATTTACCTCGTAATGCCCATAGCACAAAAAGCTATCGGATGGGGTGTAAACTTGTTTGGGATGTACAAAGGAAATGTGCAGAAATGATTCTTATCAATTATGTTGGTTGCGACAGTTGTGATAAGGTACAATGTGTGGGCAAAATTAGGCTGAAACAGCCTTGAGTAAATTATAGGGGAAAAAAAAACTCAATAAATTTACATCCTTTGAGGCTAACTCTCTGGTAGGTTTGTGAAGCAAAATATATGTAAGAAAACACATTGTTTTATAAAAGACAAATGTGAATATTTATTAATGAAAAGTATGATGTTACTTTATGAAAATGCATTGGTAATACATTCTTGATAATATATACAGAAATGTTACTTGAGAGCATGTAGGTCATGGAATCTGAATCCAGTCAAAGATGGAATTAAGAATCCAATGAAGTTATGAACACGAAGGTTGTATATGACCTGGACACATTTCAAATGGACATGACCTCTTTGGTTGTTTTTGTAATGCTCACTCTACAGATTTCAATGTGTCTGCAAAATTTCACAAAACACTGTCTTTACAGCCAGACCTCCAAAATTATGTCAAATCCCTCTCTGGAAACTGCATGATGAACCATTTTAATCCAATGACCACTCCTCTCATACAGCTTATGAAGCTGCTTCCATGTGTAATCCACGTAACACAGTCTGTAGTAAGGTCTTATACAGGTTACTTCTCAAGTGGAGCATAGTTCAATAGTTTTTCAATCAGATCAACATGAGACAGCAACATCCTACGGCAGCAATATCTCTTCAGGCCCAGTGCATCAANACTCACTCTGTTAAACCATGGAAGTACGTTGTGATAGGAAGAAGTTTTCAACGCTATGAGGGTGAATTGGTAGGCAGCCCTGTGAACGTCAATGTTTGACCTCGTTAGTATACAGAACGTCTAATGAGTCCACGTCACGTAATAGCGAACACTAACTGCGTTGTTCTATGGTTTGATAATGAGTAAAACTAGAATTCGTGAATATTTTGTCAAAACACAGTGGTGTTCTCTGCTAAGATTAACTGAATGTTTGAAAAAATATCCAGCCTGCTATAACTGCCTTAAATATCATTTAAGGCTGTCATACCGGCGGGTCATCAGGTGTGTGTGTGTGTGGAGTGTGTATTATGATAATTCGCCTTTACAGGCTCAACCCAGTGAATCAATACAATTAACATAACCAGGAATTCCTTATCATTCAGTTAGTCTGACATTTTCTGGATTAAAAAAGCCTACGCGAGATTGCACGCGAACCACCGGCAGAAATAGTACGCATTCAGAAATTAACAAAGTGTCCGTTTGTGTGGTATGGATAGTAGCATCTTCAATAGTTTTACATGTACTGTAGGATATCCAGTCAATCGTTCTATTTCGATTAGATCAAGGCTTTAATTTTTATTTGCATGCTGCCTGTCATTAGTCGGCTAACACTTGACAATATGGATAACAGGTTCGGTGAAAGTGAGTCACACAAAATTAGTGCCCTTCATAATATTTAGAACACACTCTACTTCTGCTTTCTGTGAAAACTGAATCTAACAGCTCAGATTCATCATAACATTTCAATGTGTAACACGTTTATAAAACTTGTCTTTCCCAAATGATTGCTTCTTCTCAAGTAAATATAAAATATTGGGTGAGCAATAGTTCCAAAAATCTAAATTTACCTCGTAATGCCCATAGCACAAAAAGCTATCGGATGGGGTGTAAACTTGTTTGGGATGTACAAAGGAAATGTGCAGAAATGATTCTTATCAATTATGTTGGTTGCGACAGTTGTGATAAGGTACAATGTGTGGGCAAAATTAGGCTGAAACAGCCTTGAGTAAATTATAGGGGAAAAAAAAACTCAATAAATTTACATCCTTTGAGGCTAACTCTCTGGTAGGTTTGTGAAGCAAAATATATGTAAGAAAACACATTGTTTTATAAAAGACAAATGTGAATATTTATTAATGAAAAGTATGATGTTACTTTATGAAAATGCATTGGTAATACATTCTTGATAATATATACAGAAATGTTACTTGAGAGCATGTAGGTCATGGAATCTGAATCCAGTCAAAGATGGAATTAAGAATCCAATGAAGTTATGAACACGAAGGTTGTATATGACCTGGACACATTTCAAATGGACATGACCTCTTTGGTTGTTTTTGTAATGCTCACTCTACAGATTTCAATGTGTCTGCAAAATTTCACAAAACACTGTCTTTACAGCCAGACCTCCAAAATTATGTCAAATCCCTCTCTGGAAACTGCATGATGAACCATTTTAATCCAATGACCACTCCTCTCATACAGCTTATGAAGCTGCTTCCATGTGTAATCCACGTAACACAGTCTGTAGTAAGGTCTTATACAGGTTACTTCTCAAGTGGAGCATAGTTCAATAGTTTTTCAATCAGATCAACATGAGACAGCAACATCCTACGGCAGCAATATCTCTTCAGGCCCAGTGCATCAAGAGCATCCCTAAGAAATAAATAAGTGAAAATAATAACAACACAGCTGACACATCAATGACAGTATTTTTTTAAACACTGCATGTCCACCTTCTCTAGCTTGGAAAAGAAGTGTTATCATTTCCCTATTTCTTTAGGTATATGAGAGGGCACAATCAATATTATTATTACTATTATTATTAAAATTTGCTAGATATTAAAACCATGATAAATGCCCATAATATAAATTAAAACAGATTACTGAAATAAAAGTTTTATTTCAAAGGTCCCATTGCCATTCCTTTACAAATAAAATAGTTACCCTTCAGTGTATTCAGCCTGCAGTAGACCGAGGTAGGCTTCCCACTTGTTGCCAATTACTTTCCCACAAGTGAAACACCGGATTGGAATAATCATCTTTACTTTTTACCTGAAAAGCCGAACAAAACAAACATCATTTCTAGCACCGACTAATCAATTTTTTCCAGCGTGCACAGTCATGTTATTTGTTAAACAAGTGAATTTTGTTAAAGCAACAATGATACTGGTACCTGTTACGGTAGAAATAGAAACCAATACAACCACCACTCCCTTCTATTTTCCTCGTGCCAAGGTCACACTTGGCTATCGATTTGATGGGTTGGTTAATTTACAAACCACATAAAACGACCCTAACAGTTCCACACTATTGCCGTACGTTACACCAATGCAAAACCGTCTTTTCCTTCAGCGACTTCAGTTTATCTTACGACGCAATTTGGAGAACAACTTTTGCAATGATTTTCGCAAGTGAAACACTACATATCCTTCACCTACGTTCAGCAATTTCAAATGAGCAATTTTCAACAAACCTGAGCAACAATTTTGCGTTAAAACATAGCATAAAATGATCAAATTCAAACCAAAACGCAGGGATCCGTCTCAACGTTTTCTCACATGCGGTAACAAGCAATTGTGTCACGTGTAGGCGGCGCCACATTTGGCAAAATGTTTTCTAGTGTTATTCTCGTTTGAAGGGCTGTCTTTCAGTGAGCGCCACCTAACGTAAAAATTACGCTTTAGTGCATGTGAACCATAACAATAGAGGGTTCAAAGAAAATCCACCGGTATATGCAATACTATTTAACGTTATAGTTAAAATCCCTTTGCCCAGGTAAGCCAGATCAAGTAGATATCTGTATCTATATTTTTTGCGCTACAATTTTCTTATTTCTTTCGTATTGTGGGGGCAAATTAGGTACATAAACCTCGCATGGGGCAATTAGTCTTTAACGTTATTTGTTAATCAAGTTAGATGACTTGATATCGATTTCAGCAGAAGCTAGTCATAGGAATGAGAAAGCAAGTGAGTAATTCATTTCTGTTTTATTCAGTCTATGCTTCCAACTTTTAGCATTTTGTTTGCGGTTAGAACTATTCAATAAATTAATTTTAAAAAAGACTTTCTAAGTGGTAACACACTGACAGTTTCTTGTGGCAAGTTACACTCGATAGATATATTTTCAAAGCAAAAGTGAGAAACATGCCAAGGAGTAGGGAAGGTAGGTTTATGGTGTCTGTAGTTATTAATCATGATTGTCATTATTTTAATGCATGGTATTTTTATAGCGCACATTTAGATGTTTTAGTGTGTGGTTTATTTTATAGTTTGAAGCCCAAGGCTAGTATAGTTTATGAGAATATAGTATACCTGCTATACAGATCCCATTTATTAGTGTTACTGTAGACTAAACATCTATAAACCTTCCTCTGTTAGATTGCATATATTCTTAGTTTTGCTTTACAAAAGCTGATCATAGAGAAATAATGGAGAGAGTCCAGGAAGGCTTTAGTAGCCTGTGTGGTGAGCTTCGTTTAAGTTCTGTTACCCATTCACTTTTTGTAGTCAACATTGTCATATTTTGACTCTCAGCTAGTGATAATGTACTTTATTTGAGTGAAGAGTTCAGGTTTATATGATGAATTTGCCTACTGAAAAGCCATAAGCTTGGGTTGGCGTTTAGAATTTAAAGGCTATTGATGTCATGGTAAATATTAAAAAAAAAAAAAAATTAAACCATGGACTTATATTTTTCAGGTTCTTGCAATATGGGCTCTGGGTTTCTGGTCATCAAATATGTATTTTATGGATTTAATTGCCTCTTTTGGGTAAGTTTTGTATTTTTGACAGGCTTACAAACATAATGATTTAGAATTTGTTAAACAGATAGTTTTCAGTTGAATTTGAAGCATGAACATATAAGTTCACCTGTTCTTATCCACTATGCACCTCTGGCAGTCATATGCAACACTTACAAAAATGCCTTTATATATGTATAGTGTTTTCTTTTTAACCTGGTCTTTAAAGAGATCATGTTGTGAATAAGTTCGAAAAGTCAATGGGTACGAAACAGACAGATAAGAAAGTAACTTTTTTGTGTTTTCAGCTTTTAGGCTGTGCTAGTCTTGGAGTGGGTGTATGGCTTCATCAGAATAAGGGTGAATATGGGGCAATAGCCCAGAGTTACAGCTTCCTCAGTGCCCCGGCCTTACTCATAGCTGCTGGGGTGGTCATCCTGGTGGTGGGGTTCTTTGGCTGTTGTGGAGCCCTGGCAGAAAACCAGTGCATGCTACTCACTGTGAGTATACTGGCAGTATATATAGCTTACTTACTTAGGGTGTATTCAGATTCACACATTGTACTAGCAGGGTCGGTCCAACTGGGATTCTTGGTAAAGTGAAATCAGTGGAATGGGTTTACAACTGGGATTCTTGGTAAAGTGAAATCAGTGGAATGGGTTTACTTAGCACATGATACTTAATTAACCCCTAGCTTTTGGGAAGGCAGATGTCAGACATTTGAGCTGATCCTATTGATTGCACTTAAGTGAATCTGAATGTGGTCTTGAATCTTCTTCATGAATGGGTTCATATAATATAAGCCAGACACAAGGGACCTCCAATTCTCCCTCTCCTGAGCTGATGTGCCTATTGTGATCCTGGCTAGCCTTGTTTGTCTTCATTTCTCCACATTCCCTTTTGCCTGCCATGATCTTTATTTCCATGTCATGTCCATTTTATAGTCCATCTTGCGATTGCATTGTCTTTGTGGAATAAGCCAGCACAAATGTGTTAGTTGTGTTGTCCAGTGAAAAGGTACAGAAGGAAACAATTTTTTTGAAGCTTAAAAATATCGGTATGTTAATAAACAAGAGGTAGCTGTGTGATTATTTTCATTGCCCAAATGTAAAACACTACTGCGCCTGTAGCATGGTTACATGTAAGCAGGTTGTGTAGTTTTAATAGTGTTGAGTAAACCATCACCTGCAACAGTTTATGTAGAATGATTTAAATATATGGCTTCATATTTATATAGACGTGTACTGAGAACTGGAGGTGTTGGCTGTTTTTTATTAATTATATGTTGACATTATTTTTAACTTTTATAATTATATTTTTATTTCAGTATTTTGTGCTGGTGGTCCTAATATTTGTCCTACAGATTGTAGCAGCTATTCTTGCCTTTGTACACCAAGATGAGGTAAGGGAACACTGTTAGACTTTGTACATTTTTGTCATATATTATAAATATCTTTTCATAAAGTAAGATTAGTAAAGAATTTTATATTAGTTCAAGTAATATTTGTAAAGTTACAAATTATAACAGAAATTGTGGATATTATTATGATGTTGTGTCTGATGTTTTGAGTAATTTTCAATTAATTTTAGATCAACCATGTATTAGAAAATGAACTCCTTGTGGGTATAAAAGACAAGTATCCTGGTGATCCAAGGAGACTAGAAATGAAAGATGCCTGGGATTTAGTTCAGATTGAAGTGAGTACAAGTGATTTAACCACTAAGCATGTTTTTTTACTGCATTTTTATTGTAAACTTTTTACATCTTCAGAAAAATGACAGTTTTTAGTACTGAAAACTGTCATTTTGTTAAATAGTTTCCTTTTGTCAAATTGTCCTGTCTGAATGTATGGATATTTAACAACAAATTATAGTAAATAATGATTAATTAGACTGTTAAGCACTGGGAGGTATAAGATTCCAAAAAGATGAGGAGAGCTATGGGACAATCCCATGTATATTTGCCCCAATTCGTTTTAATGTAATAATGTTTTAACAGTTAGTTATGCTTTAACATAACAATTTAACTATCAGAAAACAATTGTGTAACTTTTTTCAGCTGGGTTGTTGTGGGGTGTATAACTACTCAGACTGGTTTAAGTCGCATGCTTGTTTGAACAGTTTTAGTAATGCTTTAATGTATCAGATATCAGATATCATGTTTTACAACTTGTTTTTTTTTTTTCAGCTGGGTTGTTGTGGGGTGTACAACTACTCAGACTGGTTTAAGTCCCATGCCTGGCCAGACAAGGACTGGGTGCCAGACTCCTGTTGTAGAGCTTCACAGCATTCAACCCTCTGTGGGAGAACTGGAAACCCTGCCATGTGGCAGAGCCACGTATGTGTTATATGTGTCAATACTTGTCTGTGAATTTTCTCTAGTTCATTGTTGATATGATATAATATGACATGATATGATTTGATATGCAGGTTTCTTTTCAATAAGTTTTAAAAAATAAGGCCATAATATTTTGGTTGTCAACTTTTAATTAAAAATAAAGAAAAATGTGAACAGTTATCTTTTGTGAAAGATATACAGGTGACTCAAGCAATATAATTTTTCTGAGGTCTGCAAACATTGTCTGAAATAAACAAACAAAAGAACATTGCTTTATAATATGATTTAATACTTGAATGTCAATATCTTCCAAGATAACAACTTGAAACATTGCTGTCATCTGACATTGTTGTCATCTGATTTATAATATATGTCATTTTCTCTGATTGGTAAAAAAATTCAACCATTACATCATTACCATTAAATATTATGTTTGGTGATGAGATCATTGGTTAAATATTCAACATTCAGCTTTATCAGACCTCAAAGTCTTTGTATATTAGATCCTATTCGATGCTAATTATAATAACATGATTTATTTCCGATTGGTTTCAATTACAGGGGTGTTTTAATGAGCTGAAGTATTGGTTGACCCAGCATTTATACATACTAGGAGTAGTGGCAATTACCGTAGGAGTGATACAGGTATGGAATAGTTTCCCTTTGAATGGTGAAGACATTGGGAATAGTCTTTTGATGATTCTTTTGTCTGTAGCTACTTATATTTGACACCTATCACAACCTCATTCCCTGATGAAGTCTGGGAATGACTTATTGGCTGGTAAGACCAGGCGAATATAAGTAGCTATAGCCACAGAATCTTCACAAGTCTATCACAATAACATAGCTAATGAAACTGTTCTACACTATTGGTAAGAGTGTTTTAAATATATATATACATATTAGTGCTACCAGTTTAATTTACCATCTCTTGTGAGCTTGGTGTCAAGTTATAGGCAGTTTGAAACTAATAACACAACTTGTAAGTATATTATTCATCCCATGCAAATTTGTCTTTTACAATAAAAGATCGACAGAATTAAAGGTGTCCCAAAGTCATATTTTTGGTGTAAGTGCCTTGCAAAATTACTTATTTGTTCCAATTTAAACCTTTAAAAAATAATAAAATCTCTAAAATAAAAGTACCTGATGTCGGTATTTTCTTTGAAATAGCAGGAAGTTAATGGTAGTTTCAATAATCATAATTTAATTAGAACTATGTTATTTAATCAGAAATGGTACAAAACATCAAATCCAAATGTAGGGACAGGTTAAGAAATGATTTGTGAATAGCATCAGGCCTATCCAACTACCAGGCTCGGTACCGAACGACCCTGAATTCACTGGTAGATCGGACCACACTACCATTTTCAAGGTGTGCGTCAGTACGCTCTTCGAGGTATCAGACACGACACTGCTCTTGCCTAATGTGCGATGTGATAGCAATTATTCTGAGCCGGGTTGGAAAGTAGTGCATCTCATTTCAAAATTTGTTCCGAGGTATGATACTGTGAAATGTGTACTGACACACACCTTGAAAATGGGCAGTGTGGTCTGATCTACCAGTAAATTCGGGATCATTCAGTGCTGAGTCTGGTAGTTGGGTAGGCCTGAGCATGAAACTGCTTTTTTTCTTGGGGAAGATTAGATTAGGTAAGAAAATCCCATATGGTATACCTATTACGTTTTCAGTTTTGTTTCTGATTCTCTTTTACTATTTTTAGATTTTGGGAATGGTTGCAGCCATGGTGCTTTACTGCTGCTTGAGAAACAACAAATACTACAGATAACCCTTGGCAAACCCTGATCAGACCACGCCCTTGCTTATCTGGAAGAATCTGAGGTGTTTCAGGTTGGAATCCAGTCTGGTTACCCTGAAGTCAGTTGCTGTCTTGTTACCTATAAACCAAGCAGTGGCATTTTATAGGGTTCATGTTAGTGAAAAGATTTGAGGGGGATTTGCTTAGGTCAGAAACTAAATTACTGTTTCTTTACCTTCCAAACAAGCAGTGGGATAAAATGTAGATTAATCCAATAGTAGTATATCGTACTGCTTTGTTTTACAAGAACATTCCCACATGAACAAAAAGTTATGAAAAGAGGAACAAACAGTGTATTGCATTTATCTTTGAAACATTTGCCTTCTAGTCGAAGATTTATGATTGTAATAATAATATACAGCAAGGGGCGGAACCAGAGTTGCGCTTTCTGATGTTATGTCAAAACCATAGTGAGAAAGAAAAACTGGATGTATTAGGACATTTTAAAGATTTTATTTATTTGCTGTACAGTAGTTGGAATCACAATAGCTGGCACATTGTATAACAAATATTAAGTATAATACTATAAATAATACTCATGTAAATAACTTTTATAGTTTAATATTTAGCATATATATTTTTAAAAACTTAGCATTTAAGCTGTCATGTCCATTAATGAAACACTTCTCTTAAAATGTTCCTATCAATATATTTCATTTTAAAAGGCACTGGTTTTGAGCCGACTGTAAGCTATTTATTTTAATTGAAACTTATGTTTTACCTCGTAACTGAAGGAACTGAGGACTGAATCATGTGTAAAAGATCTGACTGCCAGGGAGTGATAGGACAGCTACTTGTTTGAGATGAAGTGCATTTTAGGTTCATTTTAGAAATTTGTTTGGCGTTTTCTTTGCTGTTAGTTTTTATTTGGGTATTCATTTCCTTTCATATATAAAATTTAGAACCAACTCTGTTCCTAAGACTCTTGTCAATGTGCCATTTTTGCATTGTATGATTTGAATTAACTTGTATACAAATGTAGATTATACCATTTTGTTCAATGAAATGGTATCTTTATCATTTCATTTGAAACACATGCCGACAGGCCTGCACATAAAAGTACTGTTTAATAATAAATAATTATTTTTAAAAGTATTTTTATTATTTGTTATATTTTGCAATATTATCAAAGGAATTATCTTGAAAAATGTTTTTCTTCTTAATTGATGACAATCCTGAAATTTTGTCACACAATCTAATCTAGTAGGTTGGAAAGAAAGTGTTTGCAAACTATTACTGTAACTTCCCACACTTAGTTTATTCATCCCTTTTTGCCTCAATTAAAATTTATATTCTCTCATTATATAGCTTTAGAAGTAATTAGTACCAGAAATTAATCATCAAATTAGTTTTTTATTAACGTGCAAGAGGAAGCTAGATACAGCCTGTGTTATTAATTTTTGATGTATAGAACATGAAGCACTTAAAACAAAGAACATAGCAAACTCACTCATCCATGATGTCATGTTGTCACCGGAAGGGTGTCTGTCAAACCTCAGATATAGTTAAACATCATTTACTGGTAAATGACAGCCATGACTGTATACCCTATATACCATTTTCTTCATAAGGCGTACCTATGTTAATATAATTTTAATCATGAAAGAATAAATTGGAAAATTTTTCCATATCATATTGTTTTTTTTTAAATTTTACTTTTCCTTAGTCTTCATTCTGACATCAAACATGTAATGGTGTATATAAGTTTTAAAGCTTGTTTAGTTCTGTCCTGGGATCGTTAAAGCATCCCCACTGATAGGAAATCAGCTGCCAGATACATTCTGTGTCAATTTTCATAAATTTGGGAAGGGGTGGGGGGATTGTTTCAATCCAAAAATTTCAAATTCCCAAAAATTGTGAAAATGTCAGTTGTGAAGAAAAATATATTAGAACAAATAACATGTCAAATATTTGATAAGATTAATAAAACCGCATTTCAAAAGGTTTCACAAGATTTTTTGATTACCACTTGGTGTACATATTTAAGTGTCATATTTTAAAACTCCATTTTGTATCTGATCATGATCAGGAATTGAAGCTCTTTAAAGAAGACATCACACATATGTGCATTTGTATGTAATGTGTGGAGAAAAATCTTGATGCAAACAAAATGACAGGAGAACACGAGCTTTGAAGAAGATTAGCATTTCATCCTGAAGATGCATGTCAAGCGACATACTTCCTATGGATCCCAGTTTCCTATCCTCAGCAAAATGTGTTCTACTGCAAAATTGGGTAAAATAAGGTTAAATGAAGTAATTCAAGTATTCAATTAAAAAAGAAAAAAAAAAAACTTGATGCTTTGTAATTTAATTTTCTGGTTTTGACTATCAATTCTACCAATTCTTGAAAACAAGGTAGTGCATGTTTACTATGTGGGGCACTGAGTAAGCGGAGGGGGCTGAATTCAACTTTAAAAATCATACTTATTTTACATCTGGTCTTCCTTTCAAAGGTTTTTTGGAAATAAATACCATGCTGACTGGCAATTAATTCACCCAAACTGTTACCATGCTTAAAACTTTATCTTCCTCAATCCTTCAAATACCATCTGCAACACCTCGTTGCACAATGCATCCCTGGATATCCCCCCCCCCCCCCAAAAAAAAACCCTGTTCTCACCTTGATGGATAGATTTCCTGTGAAACGTCATTGGGAGTAGCAAACACAATACAAATTTAAACTGATTTATTTGATATCTATATGAACATTACAATATGTTCTCTATTGTAACAAATCTGAGAGACCTGTGCCAATATCTAACTTAACGGGAACACAAATCAAAACTTTTGGGTGCAAGTTGATGAGACAGTACTTTGAGGTAATCCCGGTTAACCGTTACCACTTGTGACATGCCAACTTCTTATAAATACCAACCAACATACAAAGCAGAGATAGCTTACATTTCTACATTGTAGTCATCTTGTTATGTAGCACACAGTTTAAACAGCTAAAACCTGACGTGACATAACACAGCTGGCTTAGTTAAGGGTACTTCAGAGCACAAAATATATTTCAGCATTCCATCACCACAACTCTAATTTACTCAACTGAAACGAGTATAATAAATAACGTCTTTAAAATCAAAAAAGATGCTTTCTATAACTCTCACCTCACACACAGATTTTTCATATTTTTAGATGTCAGTCTGCATAAGGTCAAGTCTTTTAAAAAGTTTTTCATATTTTCAGTAAATTTGTGACAAGTTAACATAACACTAATATGAAAGCAATCGTTACATCTCCTGTCTTTGTTTGTCTGCTTCTTCTGAAACATTCACTAATTGAAACCAATATCCACAACTACATCGACTTGGTTCCCCTTCGTGGAGTTCCATCCATAAAATAGCATGCGATTCTTCTTCACCTGAAAAATTTTAAAAGAGAAAACTAATCAATCATGCACTGAAAGCTAATGCATAATATGCAAATTAAACCAAACCTCCGAAAATAGCCCCAAAAACCTCATTGGGATAGTGAGGGTCACAGTTACCATTCTCTATACACAAGATCTGCCTGAGAGGCTTGGTCCATATGAAAGACACAAGGTAGAATCTTACATGCAACCTATAAGCATTCTTAGAAACCAAATATTTAATAGTGCACCCCAAGAACCGCACCCTCACGGAGAGAAATTCTTGTATCATATACCAGATCACCTGTAATTGAAATAAGATGATGGCCCCAGGACATTTGGTTCAAATAACATTAAGTAAACAAGCCCACTGTCACATAGCCTCTACAGGCTAGGACTGCTTTCCAAAACACGACTTCTATTGGCTCTTAACTTGTTATTTTACAAGTTCTCAATCTAAACTATATGTAAAGTTTCAGTCTTTATTTGAAATTTCAATTAGGCAAAAAAAGCGTTTGTAAATAAAAACCAATTAACATTCACCAGCCTGATCTGATACTCACACACACATCCTATTAGCCTGTGATCCATAACAGAGGGAACCAAGTTAGGGAACTCACGGGTCCCTACATTTTGTCGTATCATTCTGTAGTCATAAACATCAAAAGAGTCCTGAAAATTAAAAATATTTTAATTATTTAAACATCATTTATCAACTCTGCTTTGAATATTCACATCTTTGAAATTTCAGCATAATTGTGACATTTGCAACTTGCCAAGTTTAAATAATTTACTTTTTACAACCCTTTTATCTATCCTTCCAAGTGATAAAGTTGAACACCAGACATGCTGAAACTTTGACCGACAAAATTTGTCTGGACCGGTAAAAAAAAAATTTAGTTGGTCTAAAGTACCCAGGAGAGTTTTAACTTTAAGAGCCCCCATTTTGAATTTATAGTCATCATTCGCCATACTTCACTAATTTAAAACTGATTTAGTTATTTGCAAATTAGCATGAATAATAAACACCAAATATTTCTTTTGTTGAGCATTGGAAATGAGTTTTTTTCATTTGATTTTCAATGATAAGTTTTAATTAAGAGTGGAATTTAAGGACTTTCAAAGGAAGAAATGAATTTAAGCACTTTTAAAACCTATATGAACCCTAGAACTTGTGAAATGAGAACCACAATAAAACAGTGCTTCAAAAGTGTCGGTTTTTGATTTTTAAATAAACAAAACATCTAAATTATTGATAGTTTTCAATGCTGAGTATATAAATATTTTCAATGCTGAGTATATAAATACAAGTGTTACTTCTATGAACTACCATGCAAATGAAATGCCACCAAATTTTATAAAAAACTTCAGTCCGGCAAAAGTCCATTCGGTCCGGCAAGTTTTTCCTTACTGTCAGTTCTAATGTCCGGCCACTCTGAAAAGTTTTCAGCATGTCTGGAACACTGTCAAATATTATGAAAACTCAAACTTACAACGCCCATGATATCTTCAAGAATTTCTGCTCGATGCTCACCCATTGAATAACCCAAAGAATCAGGGTAATGTATACCTTTTTTAACTGAAATTGAAAAAAAAAAAAAAACATTGATTTAATACATGAATGCATTATAAAAAACATCAGCTCATTTAAATAGAAAGCAGCATTATACATAACACTGTTTTGGCTTTAAAACACCTTTAGCAGTTCATAACCTTGTTACTTCTCTAAAGTGAATCTTCAGAAATGCTATTACATATAAGGATGTGGAGTTGCTGTGAGAGATCTATTTATCTATCTATCTATTCTTTTGCCTCAACAGTGATTTCTGAACAGTGAATCAAAAATGTGACATGAAATACCATTTACTGAAATGAGTGACAGTAAAATCGTGATGCTTAGCCCAGAAAGTGAACCAATATACTCATGTTGCCAAAATAGCTTCATATAAGATCTGTATTCTACTGATAACTGACACGTAAACATAAAATGAATTTGTTTGAAAAAGGGCAATAAAATAATTACCTGAAGTTTAAAACAAGGAATAATTTGCAATTGACAAGTTGCATAACCACTGACACACAGTGCCGAGCTAGGAGCTCATTTTGACAACTTTGAAACAAGATAATGTTAGTGCTAAAATTCCAAGACGAACAAAATTCTGTGATATTTTTTACAAAATAAAAAATTCCAGTTTGCGTTCATCATAACAGGAAAGCAGGATTATTTGACAACAAACACGGGATCTACGTGATCTTTTGGGGACTCCTGCCATGCGCATTTAACCTTTCTCAAAAACGAACAGTATTTTATGCCAGACACACTGAGATCTTACATTGTCTCCCTCTCATAACATCCTGTGCTGGAGGTTTATAGTCGCTGAGACAAACAGATGATGTGCAAAGCTGTCTAGATACTACATTTTTCAAAGAACTCGCAGCACGACGGACCAACGCCATTTTCTCAGGAGCGTAAAGAACTCTCGCAGAAACTCGTGCTTCAACGTCCTGTGAAGGAGTGTGAAGGTCTTTCCTTCAAGGTTGCAAGATAAACTTTAAAAATTGGTCTAATTAACTAATTATTGCCAGTATTTATTATTCATAGGAGTACATCCAAAAGATAATTAAAGATTTTGTTTTTTAATGTTCGTGTTGACAGCATTTGGAAGCCAAATCAAAGTTAATGTTTATGGCTTATCTTGTGGTCAAAGGTCACGCACGTGTTTATATCAGTTCAGAGGCGTCGGATTTGAAATCAAAAACATAAACTAAGTATGATCGAGGCTTCCAAATACTGGACTCTAGATATAGAATATAGAGCCGAATGAAAATGTACTGGTATATATGAAGGCATCTTAATATTCATCATGACAGCAAACAGAATAAGAGTTTACAAGGCTGCCACTGAACGATTGGTAATTATCAAAAATTAATTTGCCGCAGTTTTCGGACTTACGTACTGTCAGACTACCGTATGTTAGCACTACCTGAAATGTGAATTTGTCTGTTCATATCACTTTTATTATTAAGTAGGATAAGCTTGATGTATTTGGAGTATTTATAGAATTTTAATTAATAGATATATAGTACCTCGGACCCATCAGACATGTACTGGTTGTGCTCATAATTCGCGCGACAATCNCGCTCCGTGGTTTGTGACCGATACTGCATTACGTCATTTTCAAATTAACGTTGGCCGTTATGTGGGAAAATTGTGGATAGCAGGACAAAAACTCACAAGTAGAATAAATATTAAATCTTTCAAACAAAACTTTGCAAAGTGAAGAAAAACCCGTTAGCAAGGCAGGAGATAGGCCCTGTGTCAGCCTAGAAAAAGGAACAGTACCGGCAGATAAGCAACTATGTAATTACGTCGGCTTACAGCAAGCGGCAATTAACTCCCCGTCGAGCATAAACAGGGTGACAAGCCGCCACCGATGGACAAGCGGGGTTGATTTGCATATTAGCGAACATAGGGCGGGCTTGACGTCTTCTCATTTTCATTGCCATTGTGTTTTGCCCTATAATTATCTCGTCACCATGTACGCATACAGATGTCAGAAAATGATCAATTAGTTGTCGCGGGAATTATAGGCATGACAGTATACTTTTATTGTACGTTTATGATGGGTCCCTGTTAATTGTACCACCAGCGCGGTGCTGGCGGTACACATGGTTTTAGTCCTGACCGGTCTTGTCCATCTCATCCGCCGGCTCTGGTGCCATGTCACTATTACCCCTTCTCCTACTAGACTACAAGAGCCTGCGTATACCAATCTCATGGATTTAGGTCACATGTACCCTGTAATAACCAGTCAGTAGGTTATACAGGTTCTTTGGTTCACTTTTCACAAGTAAGACAACCAAGACAGGCAGGTATTAAAATTAAATCTTGATTTACATTTTAAATGAACTTCTCTAAATGACATGCAACATGCCATGTCTATATACATTTGAATAATTAAAACTTAAATAAATATATGCATATCTCATGTATGCAAATTTAGAAGACTATCACTACAGTTAATGGTTCACTAAGTACAATTAATGGTTCACTTTACCATACAGTTTACGAGTTGCGCTATATGTCAAAGAGTACAACATTGCAATTTTCAGTGTTGAAAATAAAATTTGAAAATACTTCAAAATTAGCAGGGATAAGCCCAAAGTTACTCTTGAACTTGATTAGCAAGTCATATATTGGCAATCTACTGTAACTGTGACCTTGAAATTAACCTTTGACTTTCTTTTCACCATGAACTGAACTTTGTAACTTTTCTGTCCCTCATATTTTTGACCTACTTTTCACCATGGACAGCACAAATTTGGGTTTGACCTTTTACTTTTCCCCATGATTTTGTTATAAATAAATATTTTCAATAAAAAAATGAGAACTCTTGTGTACTGCATTTTGTAAAGCTTGTCAAGCACAACAGTGGAGGTGGTGTCCCTTTTTTTTTTCAATACGAATGCGCTTACTCCAGCTGGTGTTGCATCCCCCAAAGGTGGTATTGCCTTTCTGATCCTCTAGTTTAATAATTAGTATGCTGTATTTAAATTCCTCAACTGATCTGATTGTACATGTAATTTTACTTGTGGAATTTAGTATTTTAAAAAGTTCACATTGCAGAATGCACCTGAAGAAATTTTCAAGGAGCTCATAAACGACTACTACCTCAGTGTCCTCCTTGAAACGCCAGATGAGAAGGAAAATGTGTTGCAGAACTGGTTCAGAACAGTCAGTTGTCAGGAGAGTGAATACGGCCTCAGGGCTGCAGCAAGGGCTTTAATTTACCAGGTATATGTGCTTAATGGTACTGCTGTAATCATACGGTTTCTTTTCTGAAAATTCTCAAATGACTGTATGAAAAATAATGAGCATGAAAGAAAAAGATGTATTGTGTAAGGTTTTTACCCTCTACAGGCCACGGGTTGATTTTTCACTAGATGTTCACAGATAATTGATATCTCTGGCTAAATATAGTCAATCTTCTAACAGTGACCACGTGTGCTGAAATCTCTAGGTTGATTACATGGCTGGTAATTGTTTGCATAACTACTCAGGAATTGCCACTTAGCTATATATTAGTTGACCTCACTGCAGATAAAGTTTATGATGGAATATTATTATTATATAGTATATTTTCCAAATAGTTGTACATATGCTATTTTATGATGAGGAATATTGATATTCTATACACTTTATTATTATTGACTTTTAAAAATGTTTTAAAAGTATTTTCACAGTATGTAGTTATGCAGTCACTTACACCCCATTTCCATAGATTTTTAGATCGATCTATCCCTGTGGGGAGTCTCACTAGATTACTGTCAGCTTGGCCGGCTTAAGCGTCTGTCCCGCCTACTAAAAGCTGTAAGGGGGTAATTAACTATGGTGCCCTCTCGGCTGACTGCAATTTAGCGTGAACCCCCAGGGAGTTAGCTAGGTCGATCTAAAACTTAATCTTTAGATCGATCTAAATCTCTGGGAAAGCACCCTTATTGCAGGGTTAAGAAGTGGTATGGGGTACATGAAAGTAATACTTATTTGGCAAGGTGAGTCCCAGTACAGATTTTTTCATATCATTCTGTATCCCCAAAGTAAGTGACTGCAAACTTCCACAGTAAATTTATTACATCACAGTGTTAACTTTTAAATAAGGTGTTATGAATACTTTACCCAGCTTCAACTTATGTACAATATCCTGCTGTAATCCTTGTTACAGTTACTGACAGTATGTGATGTGATAATAGCCAGGGTGACTAGATGACTAAAGTATGTCATGAAATGCATGATAAATATTGTCATATATTGTCATTTAAGGATGTAGGCGAGAAGATAATGCTTCTTATTCCACATTTATCAACCAAAAAGATGAAAGACATTTTCTTTGATGATAAAATAAACTTCTAGGAAACTTTATGTTTTACAGGACTTGGAAAATGGAGTTCCTGATGTAGTCATATTGGAACTGGTGAATTCAGTTGCATCTGTAGGTTATGCATCTTTGCCTATTATATATATATATATATATATATATATATATATATATATATATATATATATATATATATATATATATATATGGTTTATTAATTTACCTTAAAGGGTTAAAGTTTATCATCAGTTCATTAAAAATACTTATGCAGCAAATCTCTGTTCTGTGCATATTTTATTTCTTTATTATCTGTCAAAAAAAGATCATTGTTGTCATAATTATTTTCATTCATTCACTGAAGTTTTTACTTACAGACACATGCTTTTTTTTTTTTTTTTTTGATATTTTAACTGTTTTGATGTGTGTTTGTGTGTGCGTATGTATATCTTCTTTCTTTTTTTGTGAAGTACAAACTGCCTGGTCGGAATGAAGACGAAAAATCAAAAGGCACAGTGTCTGTACATATTGCCATCACCCATCTGTCTGCTTCACAGCCATGCACATTTTTTGTCATGGCAATAACTGGAAATATATCACCATATGTATATCACCACAATATCACTGGGAATACTCAGTCCTAAAATGCCAGAAAAGATCCCCAAAAATGGGCATGCAATCATTTCATGCAATTTTCAAAAAAAAAAAAAAAAAAAATGCTTCTTCAGTAATGTTGATCTTGTTTTTATGTACAGACACAGTAGGGCCATTGCCCTCAAAATCTGGGAAGCAGTGTTACTAATTTTAACATTCAAGTGTTTACTCTTTTCCTGGGTCTGCCAGTCAAAATGGCCATGGTCCCATGCTTTTTTTTTTTTTTTTTTGATATTATAACTGTTTTGATGTGTGTTTGTGTGTGCGTATGTATATCTTCTTTCTTTTTTTTTGTGAAGTACAAACTGCCTGGTCGGAATGAAGACGAAAAATCAAAAGGCACATTTCAAGAAGTCTTTATAGATGAAACTATGAAAATATTTCAATCTGTTCTGCTGAAATCTTCAATTACAAATGTGAGTATTGCATTACTTGTGATTGCAAAAAGAGTTGATTATATTCAGTTGTATGCATTCATCATCATTTTTACAGCAGAGGAAAGCAAATGTTACAAAATAAGATATTTATTATTGATACTTCAAGTATCTTTCATAATTTGTTTCAAAATTTTGGCACATATGACAGTTTTAAAAAAATCTTTTTTTAAAATGTTTTCTTTCATATGGCCAATCATTTTTTAAAATCAAATCTAACGACCCACATTCTACTGATTATTTCTCAGTTGATATATATTGTTCCTTACACATATATACCCTGCAATAGCTAGTTGTGAACATTCAAATTTAATCTTTCCAGATATGTTTTTATTTTTTCGTCCTGAACTTAATTTATTCATGATTGCCATATCTTGCATTCATCAACACCATATCTTATGAGTGATCTCAATTATTGATGATTTCTTTGTGTATTGTCAAGTCAAAATATGTTTTAATGTGGTATCTATTTAAATTCATAACCTGTTATTTTCCTAAAACTATATAATCCAATGATCAGTAATCTAAGTCTGCATTGTTAGGCACAAAGAAGCCCTGTACTGGGATAGTAAAAAAAAAAAAAATTATAAAACAAGCCCACTTTTAGACCCCAATTGCCCAAAGGGCTTATAGGCTAAAGTGCTTTTGGCACAGGCTGTAATCTTTCAAAAATTATTTTTAGTTGCCAGAAAAAATGAAGGATAATCGACTGTTCATTATATGCAGGTAACTACAAGTTATCCTTCTACTATTTAATTAATGAAATATGTATAATTTTAAATATCGAAAGGAAAAACCTTAATCTTAAGTCATAAAAATTTTAACATGTAAGTTCAGTTGAATAGTGTCTGCTATAGTGACTGTAAATATATATGCATTCTTGTATCTTTGGTATTGTACTACATAAATGTTGAGTTGGAAGCTAAGTTAGACCCCATTCCCAGAGATTAGATTGATCTACTTTAGATCGACCTAACTCCCTGGGGGTTCACGCTAAATAGCTGTCAGCCGAGCGGACACGAAAGTTAATTACCCCCTTACAGCTTGTAGTAGGCGGGGCGGACATTTAAGCCGGATTATCTGACAGTAATCTAGTGAGACTGCCCGCGGGGATAGATCGATCTAAAAGCTCTGGGAATACAGCCTAAAACTGAACACATGTATAGCCTGATATGAAAATTTAACGTCCCTAGGAATAGCATGATGGTATGTGACATGCTGCAGACTCTCAGTAATAAATCTTCAGCAGAAATTATATATATATATATATATATATATATATATATATTGTTTTAATCAAGAAGTGGTATTCATTTTCAGATTAATAGGAGAACTTTTCCTGCAGCACTATTTTTCTTGTGAGGCAATCCTAAACATTATATCCCGCCTTCAAAGACAGCGCACTGATGCCTCTGTCCAAGCCTTGTGTGTGCTGCTCACCATTGTTGGAGGCTGCCTGGATCGCTGCGGAATTCACACTGTAAATATTCACAACTTGTTATTTTTTTTCAGTATATGTGTAAAATTGAGTTATGTGACAAAATTGAATTTTGCTAGATATCTGCACTGTCTGTGTTAAAAGCATGCATCTTCCTACTTTGTGATTAACTTATTTATTAATCTCTTCAGTCTTCAGGAATATTTTTTACATAGATAAAATGTATGTCTCTTTGTCAGATATTTAGTTTTGTTCAGTGTCGTTAAATGTCTCAACTTTATTGTACTTATAATGATTGATTTTCAGGAAGCCATGAATAACATTTTCAACTCCATGAAAAGTTTTCGTCAGAGAATGAAACCAACTGAAAGTACTCTAAAAATGATCAGGACCCTCTGTAAATTTAGAAAGGTAAGGTATTCATTCCAATTTCACCAAATGTCCAGACAGTTGAACATTTTGACCATGTCTGCAGGAAAGACTAAAAAGTCGTGATGGCACTCTAATCGCAACACTTGTACTGGTATGGAGGACTAGACAGGTTTACAATATAGAAATGTTATTTTAGTTTATTACCATTAAATGTAAAGGGATGAATTGTTAATAAGAAATATTCTGTTTAAATAGGTTTTAGCAATTTTGATACTTTGTCATCTTTTTCTTCTCCTTCAAGTGTCAGACCTGGTGCCGGCATCAACGATCATGGTCCTCCAGTTTTATGTATTTTCAGTCTTTTGGTAGAGCTTGTTGTTGCACAGTCATTGATTTGTTGCAAAGGCATTAAGGCTGTCAATGTATGATGTTCTTTGTCTTCTTCTACTTCTTCTTCCTTCAATTTTCCTGCAGAGTACAATATTTCTATTTTTTATTTTCTGATGGTATGGCCTAGAGATTTTATTTGTTGTTTTCTGATTGTTTTCATCAGTGAGTGTTGTACTCCTGCAAGTTGTAACATTTCTTCATTGGTCTTTCTTCCTGTCCAGAATTATCATCAATATCTTCTTAGGTACCACATTTCTATGGCTTTCAAGTTTTTCTTAGTGTTGTTGGAATTTTTTTTATCATGTATGCCAATGTAAGTTTTATATTTTGTTTTCAGCCAACCATTCAAACCACTAACAAACGTTTTGAAAAATCAAATTATTGATTTCAAGTCATCCCAGCAGCAATTTAGCCACTTATCCAGAAATGATGCCATGGTTTAATTGTTTCCAGCCTAATCAAATTAAAATGTTCTTAACAATTTTTTTTCAGAACAACTGGACACTTATTCAGTTGCCACCAGCGCCCTCTCCAGGCTATCTGGAGGCAGCAGGAGAACAGATGCTGCCCAGTGTGCAGTTCATTACCCCAGGTAGCCTGGACTGGAACACTGTTGGACAAGACAACGAGGAAGAGGTATGTCAAAACTTCACTCTGCCTCCTAAGGGGCGGATCCAGAGATATTTTCTGGCAGTCTTCCAAATTATCTTTGTTGATCCATCCGCCATTTTTGACCACCTTCCGACAGAGAAAAATTAGATACCCGTCAGTGTAAACTTTGAAAATCTGACCGTCTCCTGGAAGGCCCAGAAGACGACCTAAATCCACCCCTGCTCCTGTAGGATTATTTTGATAGAAGTAGAATGATGAATAGAGAAGCAAATTACAATTGAATAAGACTTTTATAGACCCAAAGGGCTGAAGTGGACATTTCCCATAGATATGAAAAAAGTACATTTTGTAAAGTATGTAGTATTACGTCTAGAATATTTAAAGAGGAGCGATGATAATACCTGCATGTAGCTGTAGAAAATGTTAAATACAAAACCTTGGGTTATTTAATGCACCTTCATTAGTGTAATTGGTCAAGAGTGTGTCCTGGCATTGCATCTTGCTTTCAAACAGAATTATTTTCAGGTCCCAAGAGTGCCACACGATTTCTCTCCTGAAGACCAGGACTGCACGTGGGGGGATCCAAACTTTGACATGTATGGTTTCTTTATCGAGCATCAGCATGCGTGGGATGCATGGCGTGGGTGTACCTGGGTGCCAGTGGGACCTCAGCTCGGCCCACCTCATTCTCCGCATGCTCTCAGCGCAGCAGCCAGCGATGCTTCGGACGAGCCGGATATCATAGAGTATCACCCCAGCGGTGAGGAATATGGGGCTGATCAGGTGGCCGATAGATTAGAAAGCCAGCTGCAGGAGCTGCTATCAGAGGCACAGCAGGTGGAAGAGAGGACAAGCAGAGAGGAGGCAGAGGAAGCACAGGCAGTTGAGGAAGAGGAGGAGGAGGAAGAATCGGAGCCAGAGTCGGATTATGAAGATGCCAGAGCATACCAAAGTTACAGTCCCAACAGTTCTGCAGAAAATATCACCAAAAGCTTGGTAGCTAACTGTAGTGAATCAGGTAAAGCACCTGAAACATCAGCGGGTATGGAAGCAGCTAGAGCAGCCCATTCCACAGATATTGTCAAGGAAGCAGTGGCATCAGAAGAAGAAGACACAGACACTGAAGAAATGGAGGCTTCCGCAGTAAGGACACCAGAGGTGGGAGAAAAAACATTGACATTTGAATCTAAGGGACCAGAACTAAAACCAGTGGACACTGCAGTTGAGTATGTGGAATTTGTAGTTCCAGTGGACGTTGCAATGGAACCAGTGGCAGAAGCAGTTCTACATACAGAAATTAGTGAATGTTTGGAAGATTGGTCAGATTGTCCAGGAGCTATAGGTCCATTGGTGATTAAAACTCCATGTAAAACAAGCACAGCACCTGCAGAAGCCTCTGCAGGAACCATAATATCAGCATTGGTCGAACCAGCTTCGACAGATTTTTCATCGAGAAATGAAGGAGGAGCAGAGTTTACAACACCTGTAAAGCAAATGACTGCAGATGACGCTGTAGAAGACACAAAAATGACAAAGGCAAATGAAATGGTAAACAATACAATGCTTAACGAAAAGCCAGCAACACAAGTTATGACAGCAGTTGAAGAAACATCAACAAAAAGGATGACAACTACAACGAAAATAACAGGGACAAACGAGACGGTAACAAGGGAGAAACTAACAAAAAAGAAAAAGTCATCGTCAGCATTGAATTTGGCAGCAAAAATAGCAGCATTGGAATTGACTGCCACTGCACCAGTGCGAGAATTTCCCACAGCAGGTCTGTTGGCACAAAGCACGCCCACACCAACAACCGTGGCATCACCAGAACCCGCGAATGTAAGAGAAGAAAAAGAGGAAAAGAAAACTTGGTGGGTACAGGCAGCATGCAGCAGACTGATACTCAACAGTATCAATACATGGCAGTCCATGTCGAGAAGAGAACGAATGATTTCAGTTTTAACTTGTCTAACTTTTGTCAGTGACATTTATTTGTCCACTATTAACACCACACACACGAGTTCTATAAACATTCTTCCTGTTATCAAGTGGATGAAAAGTCAGTATGTCATCTTAAAATACAACGGTTCAGAATGCTGAAACTTACCGGACTGCTGAGGTGAGGGAGGAGTTCCTCAGCTGGCAGACGACATGTAGCGATAAAGACAAAGTAACAATATGTTTGTGGCAATAACGTGTGTCATTACAATGCGCTTCCGTGAAAGAAAAACGTATAATTTTTAATTCCTTAATGCTTTTTTTTTTGGTAACCCGAGGAGAAAATAAAGAAATTAAACTGATATTTATGAACCTTATGGCAATTATCAGACCATCGAAATGACAATTAACGTGTCGATGTAATTTCAATCCCAATTTGTTGTCAAAATGGCATTACATTTATGTCCTGTTCTTTCAAACGGTCTTACGTTAACTCTCAATTGTTTTTTTAATGGCAAAAGAAAAAAAAACGTAAAAAAACTCGATTCTCAGTACAAGTCAAATTTGAAACAATGTACAATAAAATGCGTTTTATTAGATACGATTAACGAAAAAGAATAATAGAAACTCGTGAAAAATCGATTGCATTTTTTTTTTTATTCTATGACGGCAACTTTGGTTGACCTGGCGGTAGGTTCGTTTGCAAAGTTTCAGTGATTTTCTTTGTGCTAGTATAACGCACTTAAAAATCATATTTTAGTCATTCCTTACGCCAGGTAGGTTGGAAAACACCGTTCCCATGCATCTTCACACGGTATATTCCGCTTTTACATTGGTACTGCAATGATTACAGGAATCTTGCTCCATGCTCTAAGCCCGTAAAGCCAACGTTCTCTTTTTCGTGTTTTATTACGTCTAAAAGCGCTAGCACGATTCATATGATGCCATTCCGTGTGATGAGCCAGTAACAGACCTAAGATACAGCCGAAGACCGTGGTATTACTATTTTCACAATATTTGAAAGTACCGTACCTTCAGAACATGAAGACTGGCCACAATTTCACGGCAGAAATTTTTTGGGGTGCATGCATTTAGAGCTTGGTCTTGAGATCGGAGATGGGGACAAGAGACGCAATTCTGCGGTAGTCTGTGTGGAGAGAGACGTCATCTTGACTTCAGTTTGCGTAGATTCGGTGCTACATTCGCTGCATTTTTGATGACTCTGCAAATGCCTCACAGTGCCTTTCAGTTCATTTAGCTGCCTTTGATGTACTGAGCTTAATTTTTCTAATTTCTGGGCCGCGTTTTTGCGTCGTTTCTCCATGTTTGTTTTCCACTGATTAAAATTATGCTGTCTTTGTTTCAAGTCGTGAAGAGCCGGTGCACCCATATCTTTACACGGTGTGCCGTTTGTCCAAGAGGACGACAACCCTAGCGAAACATGTTGCTCTTTCTCATCCAAGGCGGCGTTCTGGTCGGCTAGAAACTCTCCACTTTTAGCTTTATCCATAAGTTTCAGCTTTTATCCGATTACGTTGTCTCCGACCCTAAATCAATTTTAGTGATTTCTTGAAATTTGAATATGAAACGACATCAACGTATTAATAGTTTACAGATGTATATTTCCTCACATACTGTCGCTGAACTATTGGTGTTACGGAGTTATCTGTGGTACTCAGGTGCCCTCTTACGAAAACTATAATGATATTCATGGCTATTTCATGGAGGTTCCTGTGAACAATTTGCGTGCTCTCGATAAACTATCTTGATCCAATTAGTGGCTGAAATGAGCAAAATTGGAAGCAGCGGGCATGACTTAATTCTATAGCATGTTCATCATATTAATCCACGCTGTAAAAGGTAGGCGTATTGCCCTCACTGTTTGTTGAGAATAGCGTATAAAGCACTTGCTATGACACATTGCTAAGCAACTACCACGACGCATCAATAAAGAGTTTATCAGTTGCGGTTTTCCGTGTTTTTACAACTACCTAGCTTTACGAGCGCGTTGATGGAGTGTTTGATCATTTCTACACTGCACTTAACTTTTACACTCGTTAAACGTTGCAATTGGCGCTGTACAACATGGTTCGGTAGTTGGTAAGCCTCTAGATCAATCATACGGGATTATAGCTAGGTTTGTTGCAAAAAATCAATTCTGTGGTTGTGTAGCGTTCCTCATTCACGTTTAATAATACACAATTAAAACAATGATAAAGCAATCATATGGTATCCATATGATTTTTTTCAAATGTCGCCAATACAGGTGGACGCCTTTCAATTCGGGAAAAACGAAGTTCTTGTGATATGCACGAAGACGCAAAGCAGCATCTGGACAAAGAAAACAAGCAACATTATTACACGGAAGTAATCCTATAATACACAACACACAACGTAAAATGATATACAATAAAATCTTATTGTTAAAAAAGAAAAGCAAGCGTGAGCGATAACCTTCTACGGCTGTTTTAGAACATGGTTTTCTTCATAGAGGATAATAAAACAATTGTGAAACAAGCGAAATAAAACCCGATTGCGAGACAAAACGACCGCTCTTTTCTTACAGAATCTTGCTTTATCTTATTAACTATTTTCCAGTATGACATCGCTTCCCCCAAAATACTGAATAAAAGTAAACCAAAGCACCTAATACTTCAAAGAACGCTGTTCCGCCAGTGAATAATACCTCGGCACGGTTGACCGAAAAAGTTGGATGACAAAATTAATGAAAGAAGCTGACATTTTCAAACCAATTTTGTTTATGTTATCTGAATCTTTAACTTTTAAAAATGGATAATTATAAATTAAAGCCAACACTGTTTAAAATTTTTTACATATATTTTATTATAATTTACCCTGTAAATATCGTGATCAAATATACAATATAAGTATTGCTTGTCCCTAATTTTTTTCAATATCGGGCAGAACATAATATTTAGTGCTTATAACTGAAAAACGCACCATTTAATTGATACTGTATGTATTAAAGAAAACACGTGTAGTAATGCTCCTTGAAAAAAAAAACGTTTTTCAATATCAGGCAATGCAATATAAACAGTGCTAGAAGCCAAAATACACAATGTTGAACGAATAATTCATAAACAAGTACAATGTAAGAGTATACGTAGTAAGGCTGCTACTACATCAACAACAGAAGCCCGTAAATTTTGGACTTCGCAAAAAATGTGCAAGGTTACAAGTAATGCTGTGCAATAAAAAACTTATCTCACGGCTTCAGGTAGTCTACATTCACAAAAAAAAAGAAAAAAAATGCTTTAACTGTAAAGTTGTAGAGATAGACCAGAATCCAGAGTTACAGATAAAAAGGAATGAAACTTTAAATTGCACTTTGTTTCTCTTTCATGCTCCTCTTCATCAATTCTCCATTTTAAAGCATATGTATAATCAAGCAGAACAAATGCCTACACCAAGGACGTAATACACGTCAAATGCATACCGGAACATTTATATAGCGTTTCTAAGAAATGTATCACGCTGTATAAATTCTGGGTAACAGATCCCAGGTTAAAACAAGGAGGCAGGGGTGAAGACAACATTGTGGTTCCCAACCTTCCAATAATAAAACCCTTTACACTGGACGGCGTCCTTTCTGCGTCCCGTTGAACGGCCCTATTTGAAGGTAAAAAAAATCAATAATACTTCACGTGCCGACAACTGGCCGACCATTAAGCATTCATTCTGCAACCAAAGCGATGCTTGTGCCTCCTTTTTACGACCACAGCGCTGCCAGTTTCATGGTCGCACAAAGGACGCCGTCCAGTGTAAAGGGAGTTTAACTGAAATGTGAAAAATAATTTTGTGGATCTAAGAACATGTCTTCCAACCCATTTCTATGCAGGGGTGGGGGGGGGGTGCACCCACCACCTTCCCTGGACCTGTCTGTGATACAATACATACACACACTTTTTCTTACTTGGTAGATTAAAAAAAAAGGCATTTACCCTTCAACGGCCTGAGTTTGTTCCTAAATTAAAAAGGAATAAAGAAATGGTTTTAAAGGCTAAATACACAAGGGAACTGCTTTGAATTCATATGCTAAAATTGCTAATGCTTGTGAATAATAAAAAATGCTTTTAAAATTCAATCAAGATTACAACTGAAACCTAATTTTGATTTTCATCTACATTTTTGAAAATGATTGTCAAAGAATGCTGCTTCAAATGTTTAACCATAATACTGTAGTGTAGGGCTTTTATCACTGAAAATATTCATTTTCCTTTCCATTGATTGACATTTCCATGGCAAACCATGTTCCACGACCTGCAAAAAAAATATATATATAATACAAATGAAATAATATAAAATAAATAATAATAACCCCTGGAATCCACAGCAGTAAAATGAGTATTACACAAATATTACAAAAATAAATGTCAAAATCAAATCTCCATAAGCTACTGCATGAACAATTCATCTGTGAATGGAAAAGTCTGAACAAAGGAAATTGTTTTTAAAAAATGCAACTTTAAATTCTTGCTGAAGCAGAAATGAAAATTCAGGTAAATAGCATGTTGGAAAAATATCAAGCCTGTGATAGTTCAAATGTTGATACTGTCAGCATCTCAATTTGGAAACCATCACTTACAGATACACTGGGCAAAAATATAAACACCCCATATGATCTGACTATGTAACATGCATTGGGCCACTGACAGTTATCAGTAGTACATTGAACAACAAAACAAACCTTTTCTGATTTAACACACACACACACATATGCACACACAGACAGAGGGTAGAAATTGCCATTTAGCATATTTCTCAAAAAAGATGTTTGGCCCCAAAAAGTCAAAAATTTGCCAATAGATGAAAAAAATTTCATTACTGTATATAGCCTATAATGTTGATAAAATACTTAAAGTATTGCCTGGGGCTTTCATATTTTTTTAGTGTATGTACAGAGTATTTACCATGCTGCACTTTGGATGGGCCAGTTAAGACAAACCCTGCCCGTGTGTACAGGGGAATATGCTTAGCACGGCATATCAGCAGTATCCGTAAAACTCCAGACTGGGTCTCTTTTACCCTGTAGATGAATTCTTTCAAAAGATGAAGAGCAATGCCCTGAAAAGAATCAACAAAAACATAGGGGCATGTGCGCCTGCTGTCTTTACAGATGTTGACAGTTTTCATTACTTTGTTAAATTCAAGTCAATATTACTGACAAAACTTATCAATACAATATAAATAAATGAGCTGCCTCATTTGCCTATTCTTTTCTGATATAACATGAGACAATGAACTCACTTCACTCACTTTAATTTTTTTTTCAATTTTACATCATTACTTTATCTTATGTCTTATTGTTTAAGCTTATATTGTACAATCACTTAACTAAGGGCATATTTTTTATTTGTTAACTATTACAAATCACCCACTTGTCTTCTTCTTTTCTCCCAGACAACCACAGAATGGATACAAACACTTGCTGAAAATGAACAAAAGACACTGAATCAGATGTTTTATATTAATTTACTGGTAAATACCTTTCAGTTCAGAAAGGTGGTCACAAACTAGAATTTATAAAAGATGTTTAAACATCCTTAGTATAAAGACAAATTAAAACATCCCAAACATTGAAAAAATGATAATTTTCAGACAGAAGTTTTCAAGGCAAACTAGTAAATGAAAGTGATGTTTCACTAGTGGATAAAAAAAAAAAGAATATAAAAATGTTTTTACTTTTTGAAACAAGAGACCATGTTATAAGCAGACTATACCCACCTCCCTCTGGAATGTGAACTTTCATGGATTCCTCCGTCAGCTCATCTCCATGATATCTGCTGGCACACACATACTGAAGAAAATAGCCAATTTATTTTCAATTACCTAAATATTTAATTCATTTAATACAACTTAAGATGATCATCTCAGAGTTTCAGAGGTCACTAATTAGCATTTTGCTTAATATTCAAATCTTTGCTTTCAAATAAACAGAAGCAGGTTGACCAAGGAATTTCTAATAGATTTTTAACCATATAAAAATCTTGTCATGAAATCCCAATTACACATCCTGATAACTATATTATACTTGTGTGTATATGACAACAGACCCCCCCCCCCCCCCCCCCCCACCAACACACAGTCTTGATATATCCTGAAATCCCAGCAAAAAGTCATAGAGACTGAATGTTTTTAACATGATCAATAAGCTTTTCATCCAAGAATTTCACCTCCACCAAGGAGGTTAGGTCTTAACCTTTATTGGTTTGTTAGTTAAATGTATCAGGTCTGTATTCAGGAGGGTCGGGTGGGTTCAAAAGGACCGCCCAGGAAAAAGTATACATACGAAGGGTTTCATGGTAAAAAATCCATTTTTAAAGAATTCCCTTTGAAATTGCTGGCTACCAGCCTGGTGATAAATGGAATAACTTAAAATTGATTAATTTTTTTGTGGTGATCCATAATAACTTGTAATTAACAAATTAGTATAACCCTGTATACATACCCCTATCAGAGTATCTTCCTCAAAATGTCCCAAAAACAGGTCAGGAGCTTCATCTTGTCTGTACTTCAGAATTTCTAGACTTGCTGCTTCATCATGAGGATAACCTGAAATTTAATTCATAGTCATTTTTACAACTGCACCACAATGTGTTTAAAAAAGATATTGTAATAATCCCTTTTTTCAATTCAGTGCAGTGACCTGAAAAATGTATAGTGCAAATCTCATAAATCTAAACTGATAAATGTCAAATAAACAGGTAATGAGTTTCAAAGTACAACTGGTTAGAAAGAAATAAGAAATATGCTACTATTTGCGCACACAGTACTAGTTCACTAATAGCAGCTTTGGTATTTACCCACTTGTAACTGGGAGAAGAGACCTTTGTTATAAAATTCAATACTTTTATTGTTATGACAATGTTCTTTTTCTTACCTTCAGAAAACCATTCAACCTATTCACATCTAATGATTTGAATATAAATAATGAATGCACATAATTTTTACTATAGCTAAAATAAATATCACAATGCAGAAAACTTATTATCCAATACCATGTCTGACCTATAAACTTTTGTTTGTTCACGCTCTTAACAGGTGTATTCATTCTGGAATTTGTAAATATTTGAATAAGGTTCCCACTTCAGAAGTTGTATGACAATTTGAAAATCATTTGCCACTGATTGTCCTAATGGGTTTAATTGAGTGTCTTGACACATTTGCATTTTACATCTAGAATCTACCTGTTAGAACCAACTTCTAGTCGAAAAAATACATCCTTGGCTGCCATCATATTCTAATTATAACAGTTATACAATGTCCTGTACTCAGTACATACCTGTACAAATCTTGCAGCTTACCCTTTTCTCTCATTTACAAAGAATCAACTTAACAAAAAGAACATTCAAGCTCTGATAAGAGGAAAACGGAGAAATGCATCTACCCTACTTGGGGAACTATCTATGAATTAAAATCCAATCAATGTTAATTGTTTTTCAATTTATCTTTTGTGTACCGGTAGGGTGTCTGTTCTATTTTATCCTAGGTCCAAGTGGCTTAAATACCCCCAGCACAAGACTGAAATGAACTAAGATACTGCCGAGAAAAAAAACTTTTAACTTCAGTAGTGTCTGGCAGGTAACTTTTGAATAAAATCACTAACCAAAGTTGTAACACCTGCAGTACGCGTTAAGTCGGCTTGAGAGATAAACAGGGGCTCAAAAACACAACATAAATATTTTGTATCAAGAATAAAAAGCAATACTCACTAGCTTTCTCCAAAAGGTATGCCTGATCAATCTCGCTTGGTAACACCACTCGTGTCATTCGATCCGGCATAGTTTTCTTCAGTCTGGCTTTGCTGCCCCTGGAGCTTTCAAAACCCCACCAATCTTAATCATAGGCCAGGGAGCATTCCGTTGTGTGTTTAAACTACTGCTTATTAATTTTTACATATATAAAAAATTAATATCAATATGAATAAGTACTGATTGTAACTCATATCAAATTATCAAGTATAATCTAAGAGGAAATTAATAAGCTTTAATTGTTATTAATTAAACACTTCTATGTAAACACGGAAATCTCCCTTGCGCATGTAAAAAGAGCATTTCCGGTAACATGGCAGGCATGAAGACTGACATAGAAGTGTTAGCGGCATATTTAGGCCATTCATCAGTAGATGTGGACATCGATGATAAGCAGAAGGTAACTTAAATGTTAGAAATGTTATTATTGAGTAATTATCAACTCAGAGTAGCATTTGTATCCTTATAGTATCCGTAAGGACATAACTTCCATTCCACCAATAGTTCACTTAACGTTAGTAATGGTAGAGACTGAAAATGTTAAATGTGATAAAATAAATAAAATTTTTAAAAATCTTGTGATCACTCACAAATATTAAGGCTATATGTTTTAAATGTTCTTCACATTACACATTCTGAATCACAAATCAAAATTTTAGTCCTGTCTATCCTAGAAGAGCAGCAGTCCACACAATTAAATGAACATCAGTATATAACATGCCAGCTGGTTATTTCAGGTTCCACTTCTTGGTGTTGATGGTGGCTTCAAGTTGAGGGGGTTTGGAACAATATGCAAATATTTGGCTAAACAAGCAAAGAGGCTTGATTTATTAGGTATGAACCTGACATGTTAGCATTCAAAACTTAAACTATATTCCTTGTTGTGAACATCATGTGGTGTACTGGTAATTGATTGTAATTTATTGATTACCAACTTTATAACTAGGTTGTTACATAAGAGGGTCTTCAAAACAGAGTACCCAGGCTCCACTAGACCAGTAAATCAACTTCTTCCCAAAAAGCAGGGAGCAAACCTTTGAAAGCCAGTAAAACCTCCTGTAGCTTAATTTTATGTTAGAACTTCTCAAAGTGTACCAGTACAGACTGTATTGTCTAAGTACACTGCTCCATGTGAAAAAGGATAATGACTATCGCTATCACAAGACCTCTTCAAACATTTTAAAAATATCTTGAACATGAATTAGTTTAGTTTTGTGAGTTAAGTTACCCATTAATATACTCCAACATTTTCTTTTCAAGTACATGAAGTCTACAGTAAAAATAAAAATAAATCTACAGTAAAAATGAATGCAAATGAATATTGTAAACATCATATAAGAAGCAGGTTCCTATCTTCCAGGAAACCAGCCAGAAGCCCAGGCAGCTGTTAGCCAGTGGCTGGAGTATAGAATAACACAAGTGGACAGGTGTGGCACTGATAAGGACAAACAGTGTATACTGGAGGTAACCAGGCTCAAATTTTACCTCAGTCGGTCAAGTCTAAAAAAAAATTTTTTTCAAATTTTAAAAATCAAATTTTACCACAACTAGAAGAGTCGAAAAGTCTTTTTTTTTAACGTTTGATAATTTGCTGAACCTTTCATTTGCAATGTGATATGTTTAAACTATATTGAAAATATTGTGTTTAAAACCTGAAAGTGTGTGTGTGTACATTTTAAGTAGTTCTCATTTATTTTGATGTTGTGATAAACTTGTGCCATTTTTTTTCAGGATATCAATAGGTTTTTACAAAAAAGAGTATATTTGGTAGAATACCAGCCAACATTAGCAGATCTTCTTTTGTATTATAGTTTACACAGTGTGATGGTAAGTGAAGTCATGTGGAGAGCCATTTTCAGCATTTGTTAAAAGCACAATTTTTGTAAAACATCCAAAACGTCAGTGCAATATCTTCAAAGATTTTTATGTTATTGAACTTTGAAATAAGTAACATTTTTTTTGAGCCACCCGATATTATACATTAATTGAAATCCAAATGTGTAGTCCCATTACCATGATGCCACCATCTTGCCAACTTAGATTGTTCACTCTGTGGTAGATTGCATGTGGCGTTGTCACTAGTGTGTGGATGAGAATGAACCCCATTGGTGGTATGGCTTTTATTTAGAGTGATAAGTTGATTCACATTTCACTCAGCTAAGATTGCTTTTAAAAATGTGGACTCTTTTTCAGACTGAGCTTACCTTTTTGGAAAAACAGAAACTTATGCACCTTTCCAGATGGTTTAATCAGGTATGCATATTTTAGTGTATAATATTTGAAGACATACTTAATTTTTTTTCTTTTGTAAGAGAAAAAAGTACAGGTGTTAGAAAAAGGCATATTTTAAATTGAATGGTAAATTTTAAACAGTTGCATGATTCTTGCTTTAAGCCTGTCATTTAAATCTATAGTACTATAATCTATAATACTTTAAGTTTCTTGTTGAAAAAAAAATAAACCAATTTTACTACCAGTAGTAACAATTATTTTTGAAATGTTTAGGTCCAGCATCTTCCTGGCATCTACCAGACATTGCCAGTGGTCCCCTTTCAGAGGAACAGGATATATGGCCACAGTGCACACTGATAAGGGGACGAACAGGCTCACAAATTCCATGGACATGTCAATTTTTAGACAAAGAACATATCAATTTTGTGATTTTCATACAAGGTGGCATGGGCTGCATAGGGAGCCAGTATTTTATACATGAATTCATATTTTTTGACTTCATTGTGCTTGTTGCATGTTATGTAGGTGCTGTGTTGGTATATAACAATACCAAGAAGTGTCACTTTGTGTAATTAAAGAATTTGAAAATTAATTATGAAAATCATTGTGTTCCAGAAACACTGGGTTGATTCAGAAACTCAAAATTGAGCCTCTAGGAAGTTAAATATTATTTTTAAATTTGACAAGAAAACTATAATTCACTTTACAATTTAAAGATGACAAACTTAATTGGCATATCTTACAAGGTGGTTCTAAGATTTTTAGTCCAAGGGATATTGATGGCGTTTTGCTGTAGGGACTGGACGCGGCACCTTGCCAGTTTGTGAAGAAGTTCATGATAGAGATACACACGTTGTTCCATTTGATAGTTACTCAACAAATACTCAGGTTTAATATACTACACATATATACTACACATAGTGCCAATTTGACCAAGTTTTGTGATATTTATGTGTCACATACCATGGAAATAATGATCTTAGACTAATGGGAATCATCTGAGATCACCCCAATCTAGGGACTTGGATGTAAAATCAAGCAAATTTTTGAAGAAAGTGGGTTTAGAAATAAAAGCAGATTTGCAAATGAAGTGCAGCAAAAAATAAAAACTGGCAGACTTAGGGTGCTTTCCCAGAGATTTAGATCGATCTAAAGATTAAGTTTTAGATCGACCTAACTCCCTGGGGGTTCATGCTAAATTGCAGCCAGCCGAGCGGGCACCATAGTTAATTACCCCCTTACAGCTTTTAGTAGGCGGGACAGACGCTTAAGCCGGCCAAGCTGACAGAAATCTAGTGAGACTCCCCACAGGGATAGATTGATCTAAAAATCTATGGAAATGGGGTGTAAATCTACAGACAAT
Organism: Lingula anatina; assembly: GCF_001039355.2. Next base: position 30,294 of record NW_019773641.1, on the reverse strand, counting down.
TTTCTGGTTGTTTTCTCTCAAAGTCAGTTGTCTTTTATTTAACAGTACATTTTTTGTCATTTTTGTTGTGCTTTTAATACAAGCCAACATTCCTGGTGCATGTAGTTTCACCCTTATTGCTGAAAAGTTAACTCTGCCTGAGGCGGATTCTCACACATTTTCTTGTGTTGTATGATGTGATGCATTGTCAACAGTCTCATTTTTGGCTATCTTGGATGATTTCCATTTGCGCAATTGTAAGAGTTTGTACTAAAATGATCTCGTTATGATTCAGTCTTTACAATGTACAATNTGCATTTTATAGAGCTTGTCAAGCACAAGACTGGTGGTGGTGTTCATTTTTTGGGGTTGGGGTTTCCATGAGAATGCGCTTACTCCAGCTGGTGGTACAATATCCAGAGGCGGTATCGCCTCTCTGATCCTCTAGTTTTGATTCAAATTAATCTAAAATTTTTAAAAAATTGATGATTTCAGAACTTTCATCTTTGAAATACTAATATCTACTATATATCTACTACTCATTCTGAACACACACACCGAAAAAAAAAAAACAAGGCAAGAAACTGAATGAAGTTAGGGATTTTTTTTTGTCATTGAAACTAAAAAGTGAACAAACAAAACATCGGTTTTAATAAACATTTTATATCATTCTTCCCTTGTGAAAAACTCCACTCACCCATATACTTTTCAAACACTACATATTACAGTATAATCTACAATTATGTCCGTTTTCTTTAAAATGAAAACCCACAAAATGTGCAACTAGAAACCATCAGAATATGTTACAAATGGGTGCTTTTCAAAATGACCATTCTTGGCCAGAAAATGAAGTTTAAGATTAAATCTTATTGTTACAGATTCTTTAAATGTGATATATCTTAGCTTCCTGATTCTATTGTAATATCTAAATTGGAAACCCTCTGATCTACTCATACTATCTGAATTAAAAAAAAAAAAAAAAACACATACAATTACAATTTTGGCCACTTGGGTCTAAAACATTGTATCATTGTAATCAAGGACTTTAATCCAGTCCTTTGTACAGGAAAAAATTTAATTTTTACTTATAAATGGTGTAATTGCTCTGTGGTAGCTTTATATAATTTTTTTAAATAAATCAACTCTTGGAAGACTTAAATAATATTTACACACATAATTTTGACGACTAAACTTCTTTACCTATTCTCATATTCTAGGATGAAACTTCTTTCTTAAGCACAAAAATTAACTATTTTTAAAAGAATGCAACATAGTTTTAATGATTAATATCTTATTATTGAAAAAAAAATCTTAAAATTTGATAATTTTCTCACCGGTACAAGATGCTGTACACTTCATGAGGCTTCATTTCAAGTTAAATCTGTACAGAAAATGAACCACCATTTATCAATATATTTGACAGTTCATAAAATAAAATTTCATATTTCCTACAATTTCTTCAGTAAATGGATATGTGAAACAATATACTGTACAATTTACGTGTGCATACACTTGATTTTTCTAAATCGCAGTGCGGCCTTTACTTGTGCCCCAGATAATTACACAAAAGCCACAGATTCTAAAATAATAGACTGCAATGCCAGTGAGCCGTATGACTGAATATATCTAAAACAATGTACAAAACATTAAAAGACTAGTAACATAAGACCATTTCAGCCTAGTCACAAACCTTGTGACGGAGCTGTATAACAATATATGCAAAGATATTTTCAACAACAAACAAAAATTGAGTGACTAACAAAAAATAACCAGACAATGAATTTTAACAAAAAGGAGGTATTTGTGGTTAAATATCATTGAAAATTTGTATATTCCAAATCAAAGGATAAAGTTCACAAAAAAAGAGATACCATGCTTAAAAGCAAGTCAATATTTTGTGTTTCTGAGAAAAAATTCTCCAAATAATGAATTTATTTGCTAAAACTGTTATTATCATTATTCCAGCTTTCATCCAAAACCACCCTATTATTCAACAAAATTATCCAGCAAAGCTGACAATGTACAGACAATAAATGAAATGCAGGGCAATAGCAAGTTTTTAAAGGAAGCAGACAATACTCAAATTTGATCTACAGGTATTCTTCACATAGCTGCACAAAACATGTACATAAACGGATATATAAAATTTTTTTAAAGAATTTTTTTTTAAGTCTGAGTTTTTGTTAAGACAAGTTGGGCACTGTGTGTAACTGAAAATTCTGAATCTTGAGATAGTGGAATGTTTGGAAACAACTAAGTCAGAGATGTTTTAAATATGGGACTAAATTGCTGTAGCAAATGTTAAAATATGGGATTTAATTGCAGTAAGAAGTTTAAATGCCATTTTAAGACTGCTTCGACATAAGGTGTCCAAGCACATGTTGCACCTCTCTCACATCACCAGTATAATGGGCAAGGAGTAAGATGATCACTGTAAGCCCAGGCACATTGTGTCTGTGCATTAATTATAAGGTATGGCAGGTTTAACACTTCATATTTAATAAGGACTTAAGTAAATAAAGTGTCCGTTAATAAGTATATGTTTCCACTTTTTATCTAAACACATAATATAACCGCGCATAAAATTGAAACAGACCACGCAAGTGCTTTCTATTTAATAGTGCCTCCAAATTGATAGAAGTGCCCTACTTCTTTTAAGTCATTTTTTTTTTCAAAAATTATACCAAGTCAAAAGTAGACTGAATGTTTATTTCATTATCCCTACATTCTTTTGCTATCAAAATATAAAGCACTAGTGTCGGGTTTGTCTTTTTGCATTGCTGGTACATAAAACTGATTTCACTGTTGGATTTACACAATTCATTATTTTGCAAACAAACATTATTATTTTCTTCACATCTTTACCAATACCCTAATAACGTGGCTTTCAAAACATTAAGTACAACATTACACCAAAATTTATCTTAAATTTCAACTGGATCAACTAGATAAATAGATGTTTTAAACATCAGGATAAAACAAAGATCATTATAGACAATTGTGTTAACATTCAATTGAATGGGGAATCTGCTATTTTCAACTAATGATGATCGATGTTTAACTTTTCATTTTTTTTGTTTGTGCGAGTGAATGAGAAGAAAGATCTGCATCATAAAGTTCACAAGGCAAAGTCTTAACATTACAAATGGTGATAGTATACCACAGCATAACACAATATGCACAAAAAATGTGACAGCTCTTTCCTCAGACCTTGTATCACCTTTATGTTACACAATAAAAACTCTTCTCCCACTGGTTGCATTTCAAAATCCTTTAACTTTTTTCTAGCAGCAGTATATCAGAGCAAAATACATCATAAATATATCTTTTTTCAGCCAAACATTTCAATCCTATTTTTTTCAGAGCTTTCATCTTTAAAATGCCACTAATGTCAGGATAAATGTTTTAACCTCAGAGTAGCTGTGTATTGTAAAAGACCTTAACCCAGATTTACTGGCAGCGTTAATGCTACAGGGCAATGCTTTACAAAGACTCTTAAGTCACATCATATCAGCCTTAACTATGACCAAAGAATTGTGGCCTACGTTACACATGGAATCCAAATGAGTGCCAATTTTTTTTTTTTTTTTTTTTTTTTTTGGGGGGGGGGGATTTTGCTATGACAAATTAGAGACTATAGCTTATTTATGTATTAGTTATTTAAGGACAGTTGTTCCTGAAACAAATTTAGACTAAGTTGCAATGGAGTATAGTTAGCCTATGTTTATTCCTAAGCTCAATAACTTGTCTTTTATTGTAACACAGGCCCCAGTGAAATTAAGAAATTATAATTCAATTCTATCACATGTTAAATTACTCTGAATGCTGGTGTTGGTCTTTGTCTTTGTCATGGTGGACACATTCTCGCCCCAGAACTTCCTCTTTAGCATGCTGGATCTCCTCCTCATCGTAAAAATAGAGTGGAAACATGCCTATGAAACACCCAATCACAACACACAGAGCTCGCCCCTGGAATAAACCAAAGCAAATGACAGAAAGTCACATGCACTCTACGGCTGTTTTCACATTGAGTGGTCCAGTTTTCTGTATTGCACCAGTTTGTGAGATTGACAACTTTATAGCCACACTCAACTAGAATACTTAACCAGATTGATTTTGATTAGTTTGATTAGATTGATTTGATTGTGAAAGGGAGTTAAACTTCCTGTAGCACAAAATGGTGCGATATAGAAGAATGTACTGCTCAACGGGAAAAGGGCCTAGGCATTGCGAAGATCCTATTACAGTATATACGTACTTGTATCAGAAAATCTTTAATGTGTTTGAGATTCATATCATACTTTGCTTTTGGTTCATTAAACTTGAATGTTGTTGGCAAGACAAGTAGAAAACAGTACAAGTATACAACATTAAATGACTGAAAGGACTTTCTAAAATTCTAATCTAACATTCATTTTTTTAGTCTTACAATGCAGAAAATATTTGCAAATAGTCTAAGCAAGTGTGTAGTGACTAAATGCAATTTTTCAAACTATATTTCATAATTTTGGTGTCAGAGAAATTTAATTTGTCACATTTAAACTATAAATCAATATGTAGAGCAGCATTATAACACTAACTTACACAAAATTGGGGCTTTAAGCAACAGCAAATTAAAAAACTTCAAATGCAGAACAATGGAGTGAATAAGCACTAACACTTAATACTATGAAGTAACACATAACTTAGTTTAAAATACAAAACATCTTTCTTAGCTAAACAATCACAGCATGCTTACTGTACTCTCATATTATAGAATGCTATGGAAGCATGACTAAATTGGAAAAAATAATTAAATTTGCAGTGTCACTGAAACTTGAAAAAAAAAAACTTCTGAAATGATAATGCATTGATGAGTTCTTAAATGCTGCAAATACCTACTATGGAAGCATGTGGGTAACTAAAAGGCTTAAAAAACACAAATTCAAGGAATACAATTCATGCAGGCAAACCATGATGCAGTGGCACAACAGGCTTCTAATCTTAACACTAGTGGGCTAGATTTGGTCTTAAAGTGCAATTTAAGTTCACAAGTGATCTTACACGATCTTAAACATTATAGCAGTAGTCTTAAAATGGACTGAATCTGCTTTTAAGATCAAAATTGATCTAATATCTACTTAAGTGGTCAAGCAGTTTCCTCCCCTCACAATGGGGGATACCTCCCCTCACAATAGAGGACACCTCTGCTCACAATAGGAAAATGTGTAAGGGGAGGCAACTTAATTGGCTGTCAGACTAGAAATGGTCTTACTCATGTTTTAAGATCATGTAAGACTATTTGTGTTCTTAAATTGCACTTTAAGACCAAATCAAGCCCACTAGTGTAAGGGATGCCAACAATGTCCACTATTTGAAACTCACTGACTAGATGATGATGATGATCACATTCTTGACGTCCAACAGAAGAATGTCCAGGATTGTGTTGCCATACAAACTCTTCAACACAATAATATTAACATTCCACGGAACAAATACTGTTCATCTACCAGAGGTCCGAGGATCTCCAAAACTGACATTTAAGAAGGCAGCCATCCTGCACAAATGTACGCAGTAGCTGAGCAAGAACTTGAGCAAATAGTAGTCTATGAAAGTTTTGGTTTATGAATTGCAAAATTACTTTTGAAACAAGCCAAACTTTGAATTTTTCACAAAGAACAGTGTATTCTTTACACATGCTCATATATATACTTATATGCATATATATATACATGTGAACATGCAAAGAATACATTTGTTGGCATACATGACTTCCAAGTTTATTTCAAAAAGCACCATAACTTTGCTGTAATTGCTTTGTCCTTTTAAGACTTTTCAGATTCTGTGTTTTCTGATTCAGTCTTCTCGTCTTTTGAAATAAAAATTCCCTCCTGATGTAACAAAAACAGTGGAAACATGCCTAACAGACAACCAAATGCTATCCCTATTGCGCGCCCCTGAAATAAGAACAGAGGAAAGAGTGTGTGAGAGGAAAGTGCAATAAAATACAGCTCACAGATTGTTATATCAGGGAATCTGGTCAAATGCAGCAGATGTGCAAAAGGTAAAAGGCTCAACATTAATGTAATCTATGGAATATTTTCAGTTATTAAAAAAAATTTTCAGAAATGGTTACTTAGTTTAAAATATCACTTTAAAAATGATACTATTTCAGTTGTGCATGGAAATATGGATATAAAAATAGAAGGTAACCAGTGGAGAGAGAAGGATGTGCTAGTAGATAAGAGAGTTTTCATTCTCCAGAGCATTCCTGTTATTGCTGCTAGTTATCACCAGAGAGGGTATATACAGGCCATACAAGATTAGTTTATAATATCTATCCACTAATAGTTTGAATGCACTTCTAATGGCTCTCATTCAACACAGACAGTTGCCAAAACCTACGTTACTAAAACCTACATGTTGCTATCTCTTAAGTTAAAACTAGCATGTTAAGGAGAGCTAGGGCAGTCAGTGAGCTTCCATGTTGGCAATCAGAGACTAAATGACCACTGATGAAATCACCTGGAAAATCAGTAAAATAAAAACTAAAAGATGTTTCACCACCTTGGTCCTATTATAACTTCCTGGAATATCCGTAAACATAGCACCCCCAGTATATGCCTAATATCTACGCAGCATGTTGATGGGAGCTACTTAAATATTAACTGGAATAAATATAATGTAAACAAACCTGAAACCCAGTTAATAATAGTTAATCGCTGGCATAGTGACCTGGTAATTGTAAGATGGCATGCTTGATTTACTATATATTGGTCATTAAACATAAAAAGCGAGCGCCAGTGACACATACTTTTTGTGTAGTATTTGCATAGCTGTTTTATATCACTTTTTAATTACTGTGGATTCCTTTATATTCTGTAGGATACTATAGTATGAAATGGGGAAAATAACAGAGCAAGTCATATTTGTGGAAACATTTCACAAAATGCATGGGTCACATGTTCACTTTTTTGTGGAATGCCCTGTATACACTATTCATGAAACTTGACCTTAAACCTTTCAAAAAACTCAGTAATAACAGCCACATAAATGTAGCAGAGTTGAGAAAATTGTACAGAATTGTCCATTCCACCAGTGAAGCTGTCAAATAAGGTAATATGCAGGTTTTCTTCATGACCTGCTAATATCATACACCTTTGGCCTTAAAGTGCATTTACCCTGGCAATGGGTTCAAGTCACAGTAATAATCATGAAAAATGAAACATGCCAGTCAATGATGGAAGAAACAGTTCACCTGTTAGGGTTATCACCTTAAACACTATATTTCTACAACTGTCCTAGCGCTGTATCTTACCAAAGCTGAGGCTATCCTTGTAGACCTGTGGTCCGCTTGAGATGGAGTGATATTTGGTGGCTTCACACCTAATTTACTGACAGCATTTTCCACTATTCCTGCAGTTCTGAAAGGGAAAGGAAAAATTCTCTATATATTTTAAAAGAGAGAAGGCTAGGCCAGTTTTTAATTAGTATTCTCTATTTGAAAAATAATCTGAATCCAGTGTCGTAAGATTAACATTCCATTTCCATAGATTAGATCGACCTACTTTAGATCGACCTAACTCCCTGGGGGTTCACGATAAATAGCTGTCAGCCGGGCGAACACGAAAGTTAATTACACCCTTACAGCTTGTAGTAGGCGGGACGGACATTTAAGTCGGATTATCTGAAAGTAATCTAGTGAGACTCCCCGCAGGGATAGATCGATCTAAAATCTATGGGAATAGAGCCTAAGACTTCTTTCTCACCACATCTTTATTTTAATCAAAATCTGAGTATGTATCAGGATGTGAAATCCACTTTACAATAAATTATTTAAGTTTTATTTAAGTTTGAAAAGACTCCATCATTCATCCTTTTGAGAAACCTACTGGTGTATTGCACACTGTACACAAAGGAACTTTGATATGAAGATAATTTCTTCAAAATAAAGATGCATACTTAACCATTCAGCTGTAACTTACCCAACTCCAGCTACATCTGAGACCATATTACCTAATGCAGCAGCTGAAGCAGAAATGAAATCACAAATAGTCTTTTGCAAATTGTAGAAAGGTGGACTGAGATCAAAGCGTATATCTTCCTAATCCCCATTTTTCTTTTTTTTTCTGTCTTTATTTCTTTGTGAGTTTTGGAATTGAATTCATTTTCAAGAATGAGCTTTTCTTAATGCCAAGGGAACTAATCAATCATGATTTATAAGAAAGTCAAAACCCAATCTGACACTGGTTTCTATGAATACCCTGTTATTATACATGGCTGGTTTGTTATAAGTTACTTCATTTTTTAAGGTTGAAAATGCCAATGATATGAGTGCTTTGAATGCATGCATCTGACTACTTAAATATGCACTTGTGAAAAAGAGAAATCACTAGGGAATTATGAAAAAATGTTGCTAATGTGTTCTTAAATACTGGCTTGAAGTATGAACACAGTATAAATATAAGGAGGGGAAAAACTTAACTTCTTCATATCAGTTTATTAGGATGAGCGAATGATACATCCAAATACTACAAGCATGACATTTATAAAATAGGTGCGATGGTTATCTTCATACTTTGATTTAGATACCATGATGGTCAAAAACTCCTATTTAATTTCTCAATGCCTAATACAAGCAACAGGTAACTGACCCAGTTTGCAGGGATGACTGCCCCCATGTCCCAAACACAATAAATGTAGGTCAGATCTCACATAATATGCCAGAGCCAAAACCATTATAACCAACATCCAACAAACTTCAATGAAACAAAATCCCATCCCTACACCAGGCAGGTGATTTAATGGAGATGATATATACATGGCACTAAAATTACTATCTAAATATGCCAAAGCAGCACTTTATCCCAAATGTCAAATGTGAGACTTTGTGTCAGTTATTTAGCAAAGTAAAATATTCCCAAAATCATTAATGATCAAGTTGTCGCCTGTTCAAAGTAAGAACTGTGTAAAGTGTAAAATTATCAACCATCCATCATGATTTCGTCTGCTGCAGAAAGAGGTGATACGAATCAGTGATTTTGATGATAACTGAGGGTGTGTGTGTGTGGGTATGTACACTGGTAAACAGATACACAAGAGTGCATGAGGGTATATTCAGAATTCTGTTCTCGGCCACTGACTAGGTTCTTTTCATTTCTAGACTACCAAGTGACTCATTATTAAGATTTGGCCAACATACTTATTTTGTAAAATTTAACAAGAACGTATACTATTCCTCTCACTAAATGCAGCAAACAAGCCAGTGATGACCAGAAAAGAAAGAACCTTAATTTCTATTCATCTTCTTCATAGACTTATCCACAATACAAGCCAAATCAAATACAGAATAGCCTTAAATTTCCTAAAATCAGTTTTCTCTTCTCCCACCCAGAGATCAGTAGGTCAAGACACCTTGCACATTAGTTCCAGTTGAATCTCCAGCCTGGGTGTTATTGTACTATAAAAATCCTATCACTATATATCCCGCATACCAGACTTGACCAGGACTGAATACTGGCCAAGATGACCACAACACTTAATCTGATGAATTGGATTCACTGTTGGATAATTTTTGTCCTAATCAATATATGTGAAATGCTTTCAAATATGTGATCAAAGGGCCTAAAACACCTTACTTCTCTAGAAGTGAAATAGAAAGCCAGCAGTGTGCACGCTTTCATAGTAACTGTTAATGGAATTGTGTTGATCAGCAGTGCCAGCAGGTGAAGTACCTGTGGCAGTGAATGACATAAGACAGTCCTGGTGAGTGATTAGTCAATTAGCTGATCAGACAGCAAGCTGAAGCTGTGGTTCTTTACTGCGCATCAAAATTCAATGAAGAGAATGGCATATCCCCCATTTCTGACCATTTATTCAAATAAAACCAGCCACTTTCTAAACCCCTTTACCCATCTAAAAAAGAAGTTAACCAAAAGGAAGAAGAACCTCATCCCTTTGAGCATCAAAGTTGAATCTGATTGGATAATAAATGCACAGGGGTAATGCATCGCGTTGTTACCTAATATGGTAAATGGAACTGGTTACTTTGAAAAAAAAAAATGACCTTGCACTAAAAGCTTGGGTTAATCTGTAGCTAGAGTCCATTTGCACAACTTAATGTACTAGTACTGGCAAAGTCAGCTAGAATCAGTTTTATCTGGCCACTTGCTGAAGTCTTACACCATGGAATAAGCTCAACAGGTATAAATATTAGTTAAATTCATTGTAACATTATAAATTTCACAAGTGATGAGTTTTCACATCCCATTCTTACCTGCCATAGTTGATATACCCAGCATGGCTCCAAATGTAGCATCAATGTATTCACCCTGAAACCAAAAACAAAACTTCAGCAAAATCAACATTGAGCATATGCCATTAGGATAGAGAAGCTGGGCATGCAATCTGTGAAAATTCTTTGAGAAAAGATGGGGTCGTGTAAAAAGAAAAAACAGGTCTCACTTATTTAAAGGGCATCCTGCAAATTTTGTAAAATTCGATAAGTTTGAAATACATTTATCTAAAACAATCAATGAATCATGCACACTCAGGTTAACAGTAAAACACTGCACCAAAGATCACTTCAAGTTGGTTAAACAGTAACGACACAGATATGCTGGCCAGATATGATAGTGATCATGAATAATTATCCATATTACACAAAGGAAGCAAGTCATGTAATTTGCACTGTAACTACACATATTAAATGAGTACAAACTCTCATATCAGAAAAACCTGACCAACACGGCAGTGCACCATATAACCTGAACCAGCACTACACAATAATGTGGTTATCTGTGAAAAGTTGAAGTTAAAACATATACAGGTGAGATGCCAGTAATGGGCAGTTACAGCTAGTACAATACATTGGGCCATTCCATGTGAGAGAGAGAGAGAAGATTATGTAAGAGCACATGAAACACTGGACTGTTTCCATCTGCCCACATGTAACAGCTCACACCAATACTTACTGCTGTAATCATTATAACATTGTCTAAAATTCCAAAACCTATAAATGGCAATCCGTTGTAAAGGGCAACTGGAAGAGAAAAATGAAGATATTTTTAAATAAATAAATAGACATTTTTATTCAAAATGATAAATCCACAAAAACCATTGCAACATAGAGCAACAGAGAGATTTTAATTTTCACAATTAAAACACAATTCTATCTTACCAAAGAGCACATTTATCAGATAAATGATATTAGTTTTCAACTGATCAAAGATGCACATCTTTTAATATACAATAACATTAAATCTGCTCTAAAATTTGAAATAAAAAAGTAGTAAAGGACTTTATTTAAACACTTAATAAAAATTCTCACCTTTTCTTAACTGACTCCAAGAGGGCACAGGTGATGCTGACTCTGGAATGATGCAGGTGAAACTATTTCACAATTTGCACATAATATGTGATGATTATTGACTTTGTTAAATAAAAAACAATCTGTAGCACTATAACTTTATGTAAAAAATCTTCAAAATATTGATATCTAGTTTATTTTATTATAAATAGAACATTACATTCTACTGATAAGCTTGAATTGACTGTAGTTCCCAAATAAATGTCAAGTATAAGTAGGCTAGATGCTATTAGCTGACACACGCCACAATGGCCTGATGGGCCTCATTGTTTTGGGCTGCTCCAAAAATGTTTCTTTTATTTATTTTGTAACATTTACACAAGGTAAATATCTGGTGTAAATGTTCAGATCTGATAAAAAATATAACATTGTATATCATAAATCAGTATGAGAAAAGCACTTGAATATGACAAAAATATGAAAGACCAACTCAATCTTTTCTGGACATTTTACATAGAACAGTAATTAAACAACGACAAGGACTTTTCTCAGACAAGTTTTGAATGCCATCTCACAGTTTTGTTGGTTTGGGATTTAACTTGAGTATATATGTGTGTGTTAGGTTGTCTGTTACATAGTCTAATCTCTACTAAAGCAAGGTATTAAACACTGACCACTAGCTGTTACTAGAGCATTCCATCTCTGGTATTTACTCTGACAGTTCCCATTGATTAAATATAAATATTGAAATATATTAAATATATCCGTTCTTTTTCTTAGGCACCTAAAGCCGCACTATAGTTGGCAGTTGAAAAAAAAAAAAAACTGATCTGTACCCTTAAGTTAGCATTCATTTCACAGTTTGACAATGTAAAACTCTTTGGTTATTTGATATCCTCAGATTCTGCTGGCACCATATTAGGGTTGTAGGTTATAACAATTTTAGAGCAGCCCAATGATAAAAACAGTCAAACAACACACATCACACATCATGATTTAGGGAAATCACCATGAATTAAATGTAGTGCAAATACCCACACATAGTTAACTACCTAGTAAGTGCTTTTCAAATGTAAAATCAATAAAATGTGTCCACATTTTCCTTTGAATTGTTATTTGTTATGGGTGCATTTTCTGTAAAACAGCAATCCATCAATTCATAAAAACTCAATCCAAAAATTTTATAGATAAAAGTAGAAATATCACCCTCACTTTTATGCATACCAATGCCTCAAATTTAATAATCACTGAAGCAATATCCAAGTAATTTGCATTATTATCCAGCAAAATTTCAACTTTTCTCATCTCAGATAAACCCATCATACTTGCTAGATCGATTCAACTCTGTTGGGATTCTTGCTTCAGAGGCCATTCAGAACAAGTTGATCCGGGGACTAACAGATCCGCAGACTAAATATGGCTGACTCACCTAAAAGAAACACGGACTAACTCCATGATGGCCTCCCCGCCTCCACAAATGCCATCGCTGCAGGGACATTGCAATTAAACCTCGGAGCTGATATCTTACCCGTTTAATGGCGTGTGAAGGCGGGGAGACCAACAGAGGATTAAGTGGCGCTACTTTGAAGTTTGGTCAGCCATATTTAGTTGGCAGATCATCTGTTCTGAATAGTCCATAAGTATAGTCACTATAATCAGCTTAATTGTCTGACACACCTCCTTGACCAGCAAGGGAGGAATAACTATCTTGCATGATCAGCTCACCAAAGCTCTTTCACTTAGAGTGTGTTAAACAGTTAAGCTGACTATACTGAATGCACTTTATGGAGAATCCCCCGTAGAGTTGGGTGGATCCAGCTAGTATGATGTGTTTATCTGAAAACGTTCATATATTCCATAAGCCTCATTTCATCTAAGTTTCAAAATAAATTTATCAGACAAAGATAAAAAGCATATGGTATGTGACTGATGTCAAAACCTTTACAAAAATAGTAAAAACAGTTTAGCAAAAGGTTTCAAACTTTTTGTTTTCTTTAAAAATGTTTAAGATGAAGTGCATGTTAGCATATTCTCTACTATTAGTAATTTCCAAAATTTTCAGTACATTAGAATCTCTTTTCTAAAACCTCCTGTTACTACAAAATAATCCACAATGGGCCAATTCTAAGTACACTATAGTGTGCTTACCATTGTAAGTATTATCTTGAAAATAAAAGATAAATCACTGATTAATGCACTTATATAAATGGGTACTAAGACTCCATGCTACATTAAAGTTGCCTTAAAAGAGAAAACAAGGTTTAAAAAAATAGGAAATTTTATTTGGACTATCAGAATAAAGGTGCCACACAGTACACTCAAGTTTTCCTACGCTCAACTCAGCTGCACATAGGAGAGCTTAATGCACCTCAATCAGTTCATTTCTTCTGAAAGAAAAACCTCATAATATGTGCTAAATGATATATTGAAATTTTGCTCATTGCCTCATTAGATGATGTGACATCACTGACACTGTGCCCTCATGTAATTTACCTCTTGTAGCTGTGATCAGTGCACTAGTTAATCTGACGCTCAACTGCACTTGTCATGACTCTTGTCCCAACCAATGCTTTTATAACGAATTAGACGCGATGTTCTGGTTGCAGAGAACTATTGATCATGTGGTAAAACAAATCATCAATGATCTTACATCTGATTGGCTGGGGGACACCAACTCGGGAGTCGAAATCATGGTTTGATTGGAAATTGTTACTCATTGGTTAATTGAGGTGTTAAGCTAACCAGTACAGTATGTGAGACAGCTGTGGATACAGCTAGTACAGCATGTTTACTCACATAATGTGCATGCAGCTCTCAGAAACCTTCACCTATAGATCCTCAGATCAACACACCGAAATTTTTTTTCTAAAGGCTTAAGCACATGATTGATGCTACTTTGATGTGAAAAGAAAATGTATTTTAGTATTCTTTCTGAGGAATCGATAAGACAATAACCAACAAAACATACAAATAATATCTAACAGAACACAACGAGAAGCAGTTTAATCAAAAACTAAAACTAGCAGGCAACATGCATAAGAAACGTCACATTTTAGACAGGTATACCATAGACTTCTGTAGTTTTTGTCTTCTTAGGAACTGAATATCTTTCACCTGCAACATCAAATTAGCAGAAAGCTGCAGAGAAGTGCAACAAAAATCAACTGAAGCTGCCAGACAGTGAAATTTCAATACAGCCATCACTACTAGTACCCTACTTCTATTCTCAATTGTCCTGTTTTTAGAAATTACATTTAGTAGAACTCAATATTCATGCAAAAAGGGCATTTTATATTAAAAGTATAAATAAAACAAAATGAATTACATGATGAATTTGGTCTCTGTAGGCCCAGAGTTGTTTAAAAAGTCACTTGACCATCAGTAATAAACATGTTAGAAAAAACTGTCATGTTACATTTATTAGCTTTAAAGTGGTTCGTAAAATTTTACAGCCTATACTTTATAATATTCATTAATTCCAATACCTCCATGTATTTCAATACCTCCATGTATTTTATATGAAGGCAACCTATTTCGCTGCTATAAATATATTCAGTCACATGTACCATAACAAAACAGTCCTGTGCAAAAAGAGGATTAACAACAAAAATATCCCAATCTGTTGAAATATTGAAAATATTTGTGTGTGTGTTTAATCTGATGAGTGTTGTGCTAAGCCCTCAAAGCTGCAGACCAGAAGAATATTAATGTCAACATATATCATTTGGTAACAGTGTTTACCTATAAACCACAGGTAAGTTAGTATTATCACAGAGATCTGTGCTGGTCTTCAGATTCAAATATCTAAATTTTCCAAGAAACAAGTTAAATATTGATACACTTTCTTACTGTTTCCTGCCTTTGAACTGCAACAACAGCACCTGTGGACATAGTGTTTACTTTACTGAAATAAACCTCTCAACACCTGTTTACTAGGGCTACATGTTACCCAGAAAATGAGGCAATGTTTCAGGAAACAGGTTATGCATCTGGTAGACTATCAAGGCTATCAGGACATGGTTTGTTGTATATATTCTGATAGGCAAACATGTACACAAATACAGAGAAATTCATGCAAAGGAGTTCAGTTCAATAAACTTTAGCGATTGCCATTTGTGAACAATTTCCATTTAGATGAACTGAGCTGCATGTAATTGGGGAGCTGGAGCTTGGTTTGTGAAAGGTCATGACCACCAATTTAATAAACGCACTGGTCAGTGGGCGGTGGAACCAGGTGCCCCTGACCTCTCACGTTGGGGAATAGGATTTCAATAATAATGAAGTTAGCAAATATCATCTATCAGAGGCAGAATGGCAAATTTGAATGTGTTTGAATATATACCGAAAAAGAAAAAAATGGCCAAAATATAGGTTTTAAACAAATAAAAGGAATACAGGAAAAAAAGATAACATTTTAATAGAGACCTTTGCTTTCCTTTTTTAACTAGTCATCACCATACAATTTTGTTTACAAACATTATAATCATATTTCTGTATAATATTTCAGGGGAAGGGTACCTGGTATAAACTAATTACTTTAAAAGTTATAGATTCATTATCCCTCATTATAAGACCTTCTTTAAGAATACAGCTATCATTTCTTTTTACTTTTTACAAAAAAAGTGAAAAGACTTATAGACAAGTGCAGACTGCTAACCATAGCTTTCAAGGACGGTACTAACTTATCTAGCATATCTATTATATGGTACATACTGGAGAATATAAGATAAGTTAGCTAAATACCAATCCTCCATCTTAAAATTTCAGCTCTTTATAAAGAAAAAAGATCACACTATAATTCTTGAAGGAGATAAATAATAATTCCAGTTATAAGGCAAACAGTTATATGTAGTCTGCTGTATATATTGCTGACTTTCTATCAAGTGTTAATATGAAGGTAGGGGGTAATGGCATTTTTTTTCCTTTTTAGGCACACATTTCTGCTGAAAATATAAAAAAAAATGCTAGATATGGAAATGTGGTTTAGATGCTGATTTCTGACTTCCTTGAAGTTATGGCGAATGAGACAAATATGGAGCATCGACTTCAAAGAAATAATAAATATGTGCTGATAATAAGTATTGAAGTCTAGGTTTCCTGTATAATTGAACACTCCTATTTTCAATATCTTGCATTTATTGAGCAAGAGCTAGAATGGATGCCGATACAATAACACACAATACGATGGCTTCAACTGCTACCTATGACAGTATTAATGAATATGAATAGTTGGTGGAGCCGACAACACTGTACAATAGTGTAATGATGAGCAGTTTTTTTTTTTAAATTCTCACTTGAGTCTGAAATAATGGATTTTTCCTTAGAAATTAAGGTGAGGAAAAACATTTAAAAGATTAAATGCACTCATGCTTGGGAGCGCAAAGGGTTCCACACCATGTGGAATGTCCCCATTTGAACTCTACTGAGAAATTCGATCGAATGTATTGATACGGATCACAGTTAAAATATAAATAAAATATAGATGGAAAATTGCGGTCTCTCTCTCAGACTCTCGGAACATGAAAAGAAACTGATCTACCACTTGACATGTAAGCTTGTCATCGTTATTATCATACCTGGACTTTTCCTGGCCTCTTCAAACCTCTGGAGTTCAAGCAGCAGCTGCTCTCGCTCCTCGTTGTCAAGCGTGTAGATGAAATCTTTCGCTCCAGCCGTCGTCCTTACGTCCCAGTGGACGCGGCGTAAATTCTGTGAGCTAACTGGAGATATGTTTCTCAGTAATAAACCACTGTGAAAAGTGTGCGATCTACATTTTTTCGTGTGTACATAATTTAATGTCCGAGAGGCGACTTTCGCTGCCCTGCTGGCCATCTTGGAAGCTCGAAAATTATGTCAAATTGTGAACTTCCGGCTTAGAGACCCGTAAGCTCAAATGTGCCCCAAATTAAACAGGGCAAATTTTTGGTTGCAAAACCGAAGACCACAACTCCAGCAAGTCTCTGCTTCATGTTTATCATTACTTAAAAATAAAGTTATATTGAAATTTGCTTTATTCGATGTTTTTTTTACAAATAAGTCAATATAATTGATATCCCCCAGCTTTTTCCTTACGATTTTAGCATCACATGATTTGGCCAAAATGGCGAGGACCATGGAAGAGTTGTTCGTTGTTTTGACGGTGACAATTGCAGCCACGTACCATGTTGATGCTGCTAAGAATGCATCACTCCCCTTGGTCCTGTGGCATGGAATGGGTATGTACAGTATAAATTGATTTAGGCTCAAATCCTGTACCACAAAACAACTACCAACGTTTTATCAATGCATAAAGTTGCCAGGAGAATACATTTCTTCAGGTTGATCATTGATGTTCCGTCGCTATATCTGTTGCAAGTGTACAAGGCATTATTGACATGGTTGAAAAAAGTGTATTATCATGTGAATGCAAAGTGTAAAGCTGCCCTTATTCCAAACCAAATAAGAGGAAACTAATGTTACTAATCTTTGTCCTTCACAAAGCAACTTGAACCCAATTTGGATTGCCATTCATTAAGTTATACTTTCACAAGAACACCTGTCAGTTAGTGTAAAATGTGCTTACAGCAAAGCTGCACCCTACTACCCATTTTATGTGATCTAGAAATAATAGTGAAAAAATAACATTTAGAGCAAAAAAGGATGTTGTAAAATTGATTTTTGTTGGAGGTTTCATCTAAGATAATTTGTTATTGTTTCAGGGGACAGCTGCTGCAATCCACTGAGCATGGGAAATATCAAGAAGGTTATAGAGAAGAGAGTTCCTGGAATCTATGTGAGGTCACTGATGATAGGAGACAATGTGGCTGATGTAGGTATATTGTAGGGGGATTAAATTGTGGGTGGTATTTTCACTGGTGCGGCTTCATGTCATGATCCGCCTAACAGGCTTTAGTGAAATCAGCATGTATTTTATAAACAAAGGCTGTTTTTTATTGTTTTATTTTTTCTGACTTGAAATATTTATATATTCATGATATTGAAAATTGGCATGTTTTTACCTGCAGTGTAGCAAAGCAGGTATACTGATCATAAAATTACTCTCTTCCCTCATCTTAATCTTCCAACATTTTGCAAACCAGAGCTATTTCCACCACTGGTCCAGGCTTTAAGCTTGTTTTGAAAAAGATCAAAACATTTTGCAATGTTTTTGAAGGAATCAAAACATTTTTCTTTGATCCCAGACCTAAGTTGTTAAAAACCTGATATGTTTTATTTTAGGATACCATGAATGGGTTCCTTTTGAATTCAAATAAACAAGTGGATATGGTGTGCAAAAAGATTGCTTCTGACCCCAAGCTTCAGAATGGCTACAATGCCATGGGCTTCTCTCAAGGAGGACAGTTTTTGTATGTAGACAAATTTCATGAAACATTTTATTTGATTTTTTTCCCTTTTTTTAATACTTGTGTGTTTTGAAAAATATTTCATTTTACGTTCTATATTGATTTTTGAGGTGATTTGTTCCAAACATTGGATTTAAAAAAGATAATTTAATATCAGAGGTGAACTAAAATTTTAACTAAAAATGTTATAATTATATAATTGTGTGCCTAAATATAGAAATTAATTAAAGGTGTTTATATTTCGATGTCAGGCGTGCAGTTGCTCAGAGATGCCCCACTCCACCCATGAATAACCTCATCTCTATAGGAGGCCAGCACCAGGGTATGTGTTTATATGTTATATATATATATATATTATTTGTGTTATATTCTTACTAAAATTATGTAAAACTAAGTTAGGCATTGTTATTGGATTTCACTTATAACCACCCTATTGCAGCTATCAAAACATGAATTACGTTTAAAAAGTGGAAAAATTGTTTTTGCACTTGAAAATGTATAGATGTTAAAATGCTTCTAAAATGCACATGGCCATTTGTATTTTGAGAGAGAAACAGTAATCACATTAGCTCTTATTTTTTCCTGTTTCCATATACTAGGAGTGTATGGCTTCCCCAGGTGTCCTGGGGACAACTCCACCATTTGTGACTATGTCAGAAAGTTGCTGAACCTTGGGGCATATGTTAGGTAGGGAACAGTTTATTGAAATCGGCTCTTATTTAATTTATTAAATGCTTGCATTGACAAATTATTTTCAGAAAATGGTGATTGACAGTTTTGATTAAATAATGATTTTAAATCTGTGTAAAGATGTAACTTTCAGGATCCTTCTCTCTCTATCAGTGAATAAAGTATGAAGAGAATCCACATCTTTGACTTTGTTCTATTCATTCTTTATATTCCTGGTCTTTTTTGCATCCTATGGCATTTTATTGTTTGATGTTTTCTACACAGTCATGGAGTTGAAAAATATTAACTGTTTGATTTATATTTGATTTCAGCTTTGTCCAGGAACGGTAGGTTACTGTCTTTTCTTCTTCTCCTTGTACAGTGAATTATACTATAACATACATGTATATTTATGAAAAGGTTATTTTTATGTAAATTTGATTGACATGCTAGAAGGTAAATTTGTCAGAATACATTGTTTTAATTTCAATAAACAAATAGACTTTCATTTGTCAAAAGTTCCAGAAGAATATAGGAACTGATCAACATTGTTTTCATTTCTTCATACAGCTTGGTGCAGGCCCAGTACTGGCATGACCCTATGAATGAAGATGAATACAAAAAATACAGCATATTCCTAGCAGATATTAACAATGAAAATGTAAGGCACTTTGTATTCTGAATAATCCATGTACATTTTAATACAGTCACACTTAACTTACAGGTCAGTGGTTTTTGTTACTAGATATAAAATTACTGTCTATTATATATTCCCATTTGAGTACATTTTCACTATGACTATGGCCCATATTTCATCTTAAATTTTCAGGTTAAAAACCAAACATACAAGACCAATCTGATGAAACTGAACAAGTTTGTGATGGTGAAGTTCCTTCAGGATACTATGGTGGACCCCAAGGAGAGTGAGGTACAGGAACTGGCTGACCCGAGCCTGAAATACCATTAACTGAGTTACCATAACTTAATCATACCTTTTGTGACATACAGTTGTATCCTGAAAATTTTATTAAAATTCATAACTTTTTGTGTTAAACTGGTGATGGACGTGTCAACATAACCGTCATAGCGGACTGAATGTTTTCTTAGCATAATGTTGTTGGCAAGGGAGTGTTTTGCCTTCAATTTTAAACATGGGGTTTTTCATTCTTAAATGACACTAATGGTGTGACAGCATATCTCACTTGGTGGTAATGAAAATAACAAATAAATGAAACAATTTGTTTTCAGTGGTTTGGTTTCTACAAACCTGGTGAAGGCAATATTGCGTATCCTCTGCAGGAGTCACAACTGTACCAAGAGGTAATCATATAGATCTGAGAGAAAAATGAATAGACCCTTTCTCTCCCAAGAAATCTCTATTTGTTTGAGAACTGGTTATTTTTAAAGGAATGCCGTTCATGGGCTTTTTTCACAAAGCATAGGCATTAATGTGACAGTAAGCAGAACTATTTTGTCATATTAAATGTTCAAACAATAATTTCTTCATTACTGTATGCCAGGAAGATTTTATTTGTTCTTATAACTTTGTTGACAAATTTGAAATGACTTTAATTCAGTTCAGTATATTTTTTTCACATTAAAGAGAATAATGTAACATTTTAAATAAATGTCCATTTCCTGCACATTTATTTTTGATAGATTGTTGAAAATCCTTGTTTCTTCTACACAGGATTGGTTGGGGCTCCAAAAAATGGACAAGGCAGGAAAGCTGGTGTTTCTTAGCTCCAACACTGATCATTTACAGTTTAATCTCTCCTGGTTTGAACAGAATATCATTGACAAATATGTGAAATAGGAATTAAATTCATTTGTTTCTATTTCAATGTTAAATACACATCGAAAGTTGGTTGCCTCAAGTAAAAACAATGTGAAAAACAAGTGGACACGTGGACTGAAATTTTTATCAGTATCGGAGGTCTATAAAGATATTAAAATTGATTTGTATGCTTGTGCTGCAATCTTTGCAACTTTTTTTTTGTTTCAACTTAAAACATTGCTTCACAACCAGTGAATACCATCTTCAACAAATTATTATTTTTTAAATTTGGTTAAAATTTCTAAAATTTGTACATTAAGTTTATTTGAAATTTATTTTGAAATTTATTGGCAGCCAAGGTATAACATACGAAAAGTTACACATTTGCTCGAGTCTTGTAATCTTTATTAATTAATAATCTTTCTAAAGTATATCATTTTGAAAGGATTAAAGATGTTTTCTTGGGGTAAATGTCTTTTGTGATACAAGGAATGTGAACATTCATCGTTAATGTCAATGTTTACAATTTATAAGTTTTTTACTGTGCAATAGACAATGAAGTCATTTTTAAGATTAAAATTTTGTAAAAAAATATATATATATATATATACCTACCACCTGAATAATTAACACATTAAGATGATGCAGTTTTAGTTATTCACTTTCATTATTCTACTGATGACATATTGAATAATAAAAACTGATAAATTTGATTTTTTTTTTTATTTTTTTGCCTCTATTAATGTCTTTGGTAATTTCTGTTGAGCTACATATGACCTGTATATTTACTACACTGTAAACATGTTGAAAAAGACTATACTAAAAAGCTATACTAACATCCTTAAATAATTATGAAAAACTATTTGTGTGTGTGTGTAAGTTTATAAAGAAAATAAACGAATCTAATATACATGTTCTGTAATATGAATATTTGTTATGATAGAAACTGAGACCAAAATACAGTCACGTAAAAAAAATCGACTGAGTATTGCACTTTAACTTGAAATATTGGGATATGTCCAAATTGAAATATTGAGATATGTTTAAATCTGTAAAAACTTACTATAAATATTTAACATGATCATAAACATTTATAAACACTGATCAACATACATGTACTTCACCAACATTTATTAGAAGTGCCAAGAACAAGTTCAAATATTTTACGTTCTGCCAGCTCTTATAAACTAGCATATGAAAACTGGCACTATGAAAAGTTCTGTAATTGTAAAACCTCCATTCCATACTGAGGAACTAACATGGAACACCTGCTTAAACTGCTGCACTTTTCAACGTAGCTACATGAACATTATACAATATTATTTATTTCTCTATAATGCACCATGGCCTGACTCTTATGAACACAACTGAGGCCTTTTGGAGATTGGCAGTATTGTCAGTGCCTAGGACTTCCATACTTCTCATCACTGGACACCCCCCTTCCTAGTGCTGGATAACATACACAGCTACCACCAGCAGTAGTGTCATAACACATGAGGAGACCTGTGTGTGAGTGGCTGTGGTATAGGTACATGGGATCTCTATATCCCTCAGTGCGGGACACACCCCCTGGTCTGCCAGGGTGGTCTCTGCCGCGTCCTGGTGAGCACAGGTGCCATTGATGATCCTGTAGGCTCCAGAGTTGACCACACTGGAAGAGATAAAAATATAATGTTTGATAATAGAGATAAGCTTACCTATCCTGCTTTTTTTTTAAGTTGAAACTTTTAAGAAAATGTACTATCTATAAATATAGTTAGTTTCTCTTAGGCCATAAAGTTATTGTGATATCATTAGGACTGAATCATTTTTTACCTATGTTATAGGTACTACTCTGTTAAAACAGGATTAATCATGCATCACATTGCCACATACTTTAAAATCATTTCATAAAGACTCTCCTCTAAAGAAACAACTAAGTGAATTCTGTGGTTACTGTACACTTTTTCCTTGAATACCAGAGAAGATAACAGCAAACTAATAGAAACAAGCATGACTGTACAAACCTCCTTGCTATTTTGCAGTTGAAATTAAAAAAGATGGTTTCAGTGTATTCCTTGAAGTCTTCAATTACCAGCAGAAACAGATTGGTCTTAGGCAGTTCTGTCACATAGTAGAAGCCAGACATACACGGACCTGACACATTGCCTGTTATCATGTGACTTGGACCTAAAAATCAATAATATTTCATTTCCATTTAACCACATAAGAGTTTCTCAACTCTTTCTCTCTCTTGCATGCACACACACACACAAGCACACACACACACACACACTTCCTACTAGAATTTTTTAATATTTCAAAATCAATATTCTTATAAAATCAGTCTGGTGAGTTGTGCATATGAAAAGAAAACAAATTATCAAGGAAGAAGCAGAGAAACTTATATCCAGATGTTTATAAATATCTACAGTGCATACAGCAGAAAGCAGTTCTATGTCTCACCTAATGCAGAAGAGTTTGCCTCAAAGCTGACCACATCCTGAATACACCCATATGTGTTGGAAA
Organism: Lingula anatina; assembly: GCF_001039355.2. Next base: position 6,731 of record NW_019773641.1, on the reverse strand, counting down.
ACTTTGGGATAGGGCCTTTGTTCTTGTAATAGTTGTCCTGTTCCTCTGGATTGGTGGGAGTGCCTTCCAATGTGACCTGTTTTGAAAATACATGTAATTATCTCAGAAGATGTGTAAATTGTTTGTCTTTTGTTCAGTATACTTGCCCTTACCCATTTCTTCTAAAGTTTACAATTCTTTTTTGAGAATTCCCATTTAATACAAAGACACATTGAAAATGTTTGACATAATACAAAGGTGTCATTATTATTATTTTTCTAGCATAAAAAGAGAGAGGCCTTACCTTGGGAGCATAAGGCGATATACTGCAGGAACCCTGGAAGTCTAGAGATTCTTTCCGCTGGAAAAACCCATGCTTATAAATCAGCTCTCTCATGATTTCTCCTTGTTTCTTCCCCATTGTCACTCCTTTATACTTGCTGGTATCCAGGCTACTGGCATTCAGGAAGTCTGGGTCAGCTATAAGGTTTGCTCTGTCATCAAACAGGTAACATCTGGAAGATTTCAGCAGGTTATAAGAATAAGAATATTATGATATCCAAACAAATAAGTACTTTTATTGATAGGTGGAGCTATTAACAAAGACGATTAAAAGAAGTGTTCAGTAAAACAATTCATTTGTCAGCTTTCTCAAAGCTGTAAAATACTTATTATATAATTGGCAACAAACAACAATTGGTTTTAAACAAAAATCCCTTTACATTCACGGAAATTTGACAAAATGTTCAGTGGTTGTTAATACATGTATAAAAATAAGTGAATACAGAAGGGTACCTTCGTACACATTTTGAACAAAGAGTAAAAAATTTGAATTATATTAAAATTTCTAATGTGCCCATTGAACTACCTAGTTTCACAGTCGGGCTCTCCATCAGGACAGTCATACTTCATCCCACACGACTTGATGCCATCGCTGGCCTGCATGATAGCCATGGTGTTCTTGTGGAAGTCATTGTACAGTATGTCCAAGCACGTGATAGCCTCCACACGCTCTGTGGCACAGCGACGACGCTCTCGGTTATGGCCTGGGGCCTTGCTCAGATAACATCTTCCTATAGTAAATAACAGCAATATTAAAGACTGGGTAGTATTTCTTACTCAGGTAGCACCTTCCTATGGGAAATAACAGTAATAGTAAAGACTGGGTAATATTTCTGACACAGGTAACACCTTGATGTTGAAAATAACACTAAATATAGTAAAGACTTGGTTAATTTTTCTGTAGGCTAAAGAGGCACATCCACTTAGGAAGAAAATCCATACATAATTTATTCTTCCACTGAAATAGGCAACACATTCAGGAATTTTACAAAAGCATTTTAATGATGCCCTATTTGCACAGTAATTCTGAATGATACAAAATTGATACTTTACACGCATTACTACAAACCAAGACAAAGTGATATTCCTTGAAGAATGCAACTATCCTGTATCACCTATTCCCACCAATACTGATATCTCAACACTCCTAACACATGCCACAATGTTCACATAATACATAAAATGCAAGATGCTCCATACATACATGATTCACAATGGCTGGACCTTCCCTCCACTCACCTACAATACAATCTGAGTCGGAGTCACACACACAGCCGCCTGGCCAGGGCCCAGTTTTGGAATAATTCTGGCAGTTCTCCGTGGTTCTTGGTGTCATGCCTTCAAACACAGCCTGCGATATGGTGACAATCTTCCCCACTCCCGCGGCGTCCATGTAGGGGGTGGAGATGGATGTCTTGTCAGGAGTGGACTTGGCGCGGAAGAACCAAGGTCGCCTAAAGAGTGTGAGATTAGTATTTTAACAGTTGTTACATCTTAATTTGTTGTGAAAAGTGCATTTTTCATAAAAATTTACAAAATTTTGAGCTTTATAACATGTTTTTAATTTACAAATTGCAAACATTTATACGGGGCATCCATATCTCAATTTTCATCACATTAATTTCTTTTTGAAAATAGTGCTCATATCTCCAATCAAAACATCTTCATTGGCATTTTTTAAAAATATACATTTGTAGTTATAGCATCGAGTCCAGTCTCTATGAAATCTCAGTCAAAACTCACTGTGAGGGGTCATATGTCCTGGTTGACCTGTGACCTGGGTATGTCCTGAATACCCCTGTCCTCATTCCTACATATGTCCACTTCACTTCATTGAGAGAATCAAATGACCTGTTCCTCCAATGGGCTTCTATAGGCTGCGTGATCAGGACATCAGCTCTGGAGATAATAAATATCATTTAATAGTATTCTATATAGGCTGTGTGATCAGGAAGTCAGCTCTGGAGATAATAAATATCATTTAATAGTATTCTATATAGGCTGTGTGATCAGGACATCAGCTCTAAGGATAACCAATATCATTAAATCAAATTTCTAACAATTTATGATATTTCTTCCAAATTTAAAATTAAGATATATGAGAACAAAGACATGGCTAAAAGGGAACTGGCCTACTCAAAATTTTCTTTTTAATGAGAACTTTATGGCAACCGTTTTTCACCTAAACATCTGCCAAGCTGTAATTTTAATCCACATTGACATATACTGGTTCATAATCATTTGACCTTAATATATGTGTCAATAAAATTCTATCAAGTCTCACCTTAGACCCTTTTCATATTTTCCATTTTCCATATTCTCACATCCTGGCATCTCCTCATCTACGCTGTTCATCCACAGATGAGCATCCACCGTCTTCTGTGCCAAGTCGTCGTTATAAAAGTACTTGTTTGGATCACAATAACACTTTGGTGCTAGGAATATACTGGAGTGGAGATAAGTGACACGTAAACCTGGATATTTAGGTTCGTTATATTTGACTTCGAGGTACTCAAACGCCCCTGGAACTTCTCTCCGAGCCACGGTACTGTTGTATTCAATGAGAAGGTTGAAGTAGCTCTTATTCACTGGAGCATGAAACCTGGTCTTGTCTACTGGCTCCTGAGATCTTCTGAATTCCTGGGAAAAGATATTAACATATTTATAACATAAAGTAGTTTCATGGTGTTTGCAAAGTTTTTTTTTTTTGTAGTTTTTCCTTTGTACAATATGAAATCATGTAAATTCATGAAAGTCCTGTAAAGACCTTCATGTGGAATCAGAGGCCTGACCACAACAATGTTTTTTTTTAAATAAGGATAGCATCATTATTAAATGAGTCCTTCAATAACAAGACACCAATTTGAATTTATATAAAACAATCTGAAAAATTCAAATTATAAAAATATTGAGCAGTCTAATCTACTTTCACCACCAGGCCACATTTCCCACCTGATCAGTGTCTGCCAGACTGAAGGCAAAGGAATATTCTGAATCATTCAGAGCACCATAGTAATATGTTGAAGGCATGATCTCATATTTGATTCCTGCCCTGAAATCACCCTGTAAAATTTACAAATTATAATATCATTATTATATCAATTATTTTATCAGTCAGATGTTAGTATAGCCCTTTACTTACAGTAATATACCTAACTAAAAATCTAATAGCTTATAATGAATTATTTAAAGACTACTGTTAGTGCTCACTATTTTTTATTTATTTTATATATTTGAAATAACCATGACAAATTTAGTTCAGAAAATAATAAAGCTTATGATTTTTCTCTTGCTTTGTAACCTTTCATAATTAGTTAAAGCAAACATTTCCGAGTCTCTGAAAATCCTTCCCCATATTTTCTGACCTTAGGTGATCCCCGTCTGCCGTTCTCAATCCTGAGATGTCCCGTTTCCCCCTGGACCATCTCAGAGAGGACCTTGGAGAACTCCGTAGGATGCCCCTCCTTGTCCTGCTCCAGCTGAGAGATGGGGATAAAGATGGGGTCATCCAGGAGCTAGAAGGGGGCGGTGAAATTATATTATTTTTATGACAATAATGAGAGATGTTACCTGTTGTTTTATAAAAGACATGAACTATGATTTCTACATAGGCTTAGAAATAATGTGATCAATTATATTACAACATTGGATATCATTTAAGCACCTGTCTAACTACTATTCTAACATGATAAATGTAAGGATACCATAAGTTACATTAAGTTTTGCTTTATTTTTGTTGTGTTTAATGTAACATTATATTGTATCACCCCATTAAATCAAAATTGAATTAACAACAAATCTAAAATTACATTGGTGCTTGGTTTGAGGAAGGGATGGAATATTGTTTCTCCCTCTTTGTTGATCAGGAATGAGTACACAGAGCCCCACTGGTATCTCTTCAGCACATTTTCCAGGTCTTCTATAGTAGCATCAACTCCCACCACTCCTATGGTACTGAAACAAGTATACAATATCTGAGTATAGATCAAGTATTGGTTAATACCATTTTAAACAGAATGTGGCAAGTTCATTATTTAAAATGTGCTTTTATTGCATTTAAAAACAACATCTTGTATTCATTCTGTGAGAGAAATTGAGATCGTTTAATGAGAACTTATATGTCAACTTATGTAAACAATGCAAAAAAATGACAGAATTATGACACCATTACAAATACACAGACATGATTTTGGGTTGTTAGAAAAATAAGTGGTTCAGTGGCCTTATGACCTGGGTATCTGGGAAAAGAAAAGAAAAAAAATTGATTTTTGATTTATGTCGAAAAAAAAATTATAAGGACAACTACACAACAACACAATAATAAAACTGACAGACTTTGACAGATTATCACAAACGCATTCCTGTAAGAAGATTAAAACATTTTTCTACATAATTTCTGCACACTTACTTCCCAGTGATGTTGCTGACTACTGGTATAACATAAGACACCAGTAGTCCCAGTCCCCAGGCATCCAAATATGGGGAGGTCCACAGACCCTTGGTGTTCATTGCATTAGAGGAGAGGAAGTTGAAATAATTGCTCATCTTTGAGATAAGGTTTTCTCCACTGTCTATCCTCTTCATACTTCCCCTGTGTTCACAGGCAAGTTTCCCTGGGAAGATTTCACCATCTTCTTTGGTCAGGTAGCTAAATATTCTGGCCTGATTTAGTGATGGATGTAAAATCTTACATTAAGGTTGACAATTCCCACTTTGTGAGTTCGTAAAAGAAATAATTCTAAATATTTATAGTGTTTTTGGTTATTTAAAGACAACTATTTGATAAGATGAAAAGTGCTTTTAATGAAACAAATTCTCAATAATAGTTGTTTTTAATTAAGATTCAAATATTACTCAATTTTGAAAAGTTATATAAATTTGATTACAGTAAACAAACCACAGGAGACAAAGAAAAAGAAATATTCCAACACTGGTCCGCATATAGTGCATACCTTAGGTGTCATCTGCTGGTTTTCATTCTTGACAGTGTCCCACACCTTAGTCCAGTTATATTTACATATGGGTCCCGGCACATAGCCACTCCTGGTATAGTAACCTGTAGACAAGGAACTGGGCATCTTTTTTATGTTATTATGAAAACAAATAATGATCAACCAGGGCAGTACAACTATCCATCTACTGCCCCTTTCATCTTTTTGTTATTTTTACAGCACAAATGCTGAGGAAGAAGAAAAATTCTACCCCTTTACATCCTCATTATAATTCCCATCCCTGTGCACCCTACTAGTAAGATCTTTTACCCTAACTGTGAAACAAAACAAAATCACTAGTACACTTTATAATACAAATGTATACATATATGATAATACATACTACACCAGGATTATTTCCAGCATTTCCCTTCAAACACATCTTGTCCATCATGTCATACCTAATAATACTCTAGACCATCCAATGCTATCACAGTATCTGTCAGAGCTCCCCACTCACCTGGTCCACACCTGACATTTTCACCATCTGTATCCTTGCCGTCAGTCACAAACACCAGGATGGACTGGCAACCTGTTCTGGCTTTTCCATTCAACAAGTCAAAGGCCATCTCAAAGCCTTTCCTAGGGACAAAAAAAGTCTATACATACCAAGTGTAGTCCAAGTTTATTAATAATTCTATTTTTTCCGCATTCTACCATATGAAAAACAATGTTTCTTAAGTCTTCTAATAAAAAGCACAACTAGATTTTTTAACAGTTTTCTGTGTATTGGTGATTTTTTTTATTAAACACTTCTTTAAAATTTTGTATTTCTTCTCCATGCCTCTAAAATAAGATCAAATTACATAGGCTGTCAGTCTGTCATTTTTTTTCTGCACTATGTCAATTGCGATATATAATTATATATTTTACAACCACATACTCCAATTCACTGGTGCCACCAGCCTCAAGTGCATATATCTTCTCAATGAGATCCTTCCTGTGAGCATTGGTGGCTGGCACCATTCTGTTGGCCTGACAACTGAGCACCTGAGTACGGAAGTGGTGCCACCTAGTGACAGAATTGATAACCACTGAATAAAATACATATAAAATACAATGAATAAATTAATAAATAATTTAAACAAAAACATAAAAACCATTAGTCTCTATCACAAAAATGGAAAAGCCAGATTTATGCTTGCAGTGAAAAATATAGTGTCTACAATATAATTACTAATTCTGAATAGAATAATATTCTTCAACAAATTCAAAATCTCAAATGGTACATCACGTCAGGAGTCAAAAAAATTTCTCATACACATGTTGTGTAGTACTTACTTTCCCACCTCATCCCAGTGACTAACTCTAGCACACACACACTGTGTAGTACTTACTTTCCCACCTCATCCCAGTGACTAGCTCGAGCACACACACTGTGTAGTACTTACTTTCCCACCTCATCCCAGTGACTAGCTC
>NW_019773640.1:47459-69464 GCF_001039355.2 Lingula anatina | reverse complement strand
CAGTCTAATTGGCTTCTTTTTCTGGAAGTTATACATTTTCAAAGTGTGAACTTGTTACACATTTTACTTACATTGGTATTAGCTGTTGAGCATAATTAAAATTTGATGTTGAATTTGCAGTTTAACATAATGTACTTTTGCATCAGAATTGACAGTAGCCTATTTTGTGCATAGTTATTTCCTGTTTTTTTGTCTGTACATTTGACAGCTTTGCTGCCTTGTCTTATATGCTGCCAATTGATATATATTATCATTTAATTGGTCACTGATATTTGTAACATATCCTCAACAATCTCTGGTTCAAGGCAACAAGGAGGATATGCCAATGGTACGCCAAGAAATGCCAGTAGAGGGGGCAGTCATGCAAGACAAGATGCAGAGAGGAGGATACCAGTTATTGGGTACCGTAAACTTGTTGAATTTCAGTCCAAAGAACCTTCTGAACTTTTAACCACATTAAATCACTCAAGGAGTGGATTTCGGGAACTCTTGTCATCAGACTCGTTGAAACCTGATTGGATCAAGCTTGTCCTTGCCTTGTTAGCTAAAGCTTGCACATGCAGCTCATCGCCCCAGCTTTTGATACAGCTGCTGAACATTGTCAAAGACTCCAAATTTATCAGTGAGCAACTTGTAGTATACATTGCCCAGATGGTTCTAGAAAGTTCAGTCTACAAGCAAGAAGAATTTAAACAGCCCATAGAAGACATGCTAAAGATATTTAGAGAACTACTTATAAGGTTACCACAGGCTGCAGTAGCCACTGTTCTGGGTCCCTTGTCAATGTTAGGTAGCACCATTATAAGACTTAAGTTGAATAGTGACATTATTGATGAAGATATTGAGCTTCAACTGGCAGAGGTAAACAGCTTGAGTGAAGCCATTTTGAAGACAGAGCAAGAAAGCGGTGCAGGGTGTAACATGGCCATAGCTTCTGATGATCAGCTCCCACCAGATGATTTCAGAAATGTTCCCGTTTTCCCCACTCTTGATGACATCAACTTGAAAGAAGAGCCATTTCTAAGAGCAAATAAAACACGTGGTAGATACCAAGATGTCAATCATTATCTTGATGTCCAGTTCCGCCTCCTGCGTGAAGATTTTGTTCGGCCTTTAAGGGAGGGCATTACAAAGTTTTCAAATCTTGGATCTATCAACCGAAGAGATGAACGTCTTCAAGACATCCGTATCTACCATGATGTCCATGTGGTTAATCCAGTGTGTACAGCAAATGGATTGGTGTACCGAATACGTTTTGATGTGTCCAAACTTAAGGGGGTGAGGTGGGAGTCCACTAAAAGACTGATCTTTGGTTCTCTTGTATGCCTGTCATTGGATCATTTCCAAACATTTCTGTTTGCCACAGTTGCCAACCGCAGTCCAAAAGACTTGGCAAAAGGGTTCCTAGAAGTACGTTTTGAGCAGAGAATGGGAGAGGTTCACAGAATTTCGCCCGCCACCTCCTTCATTATGGCTGAGACAACTGCTTACTTTGAGGCATGTCGCCATGTTCTCGTTGGACTACAGACCATTGAAGAGGATGAATTTCCATTGGAAAGATATATAGTTCGCTGTGAAAAGGAGGTGGCTCCACCAAAATACCTGCTGGGAAGAGCCCGGTATAGAGTTGCATTTGATTTAAGTCCACTAACAGTTGACCCACTTGTCCAAAGACAGAAACCCCTCCTTCAACTTGAAGATGGTACAGATAATGATGACTTCCCAGTGTACAGTCTGGCAGCTGAGAGTGCCCAACAGGTGCCAGCACTGATTACCTCGCGCTGGCCTAGTGCTGAGGTGTTCCACCTGGATGAATCCCAAATGCGAGCCCTGAAGACAGCCTTAACCAAAGAGATAGCTGTTATACAGGGACCACCTGGTACAGGCAAGACGTACCTGGGTCTGAAGATTGCTCGGGCGCTCCTTCACAATAAAGCTGTGTGGGGTGGAGACACTCCTGTTCTAGTTGTATGCTACACCAACCATGCATTGGATCAGTTCCTAGAGGGCATACACACCTTCATACAAAATGGCATTGTCAGGGTCGGGGGCAGGTCAAAGAGCAAGGCTCTGGAGAAGTTTTTAATCAGAAACCTGAAAGATGAAATGCGTCAAAACAAGAAGGTGCCAAGGGGCGTCCACGAAGGTTTGAATGATGCAAGATCAGAGATGAAGGAAATAGAGTTGCAAATGGAAAATATTGTAGCCCGCATAGAGCAGACAGACCAAGGAATCTTGCATGAGGACACGCTACGCCCTTTTATTGACCGTGTCCACTACATAAGCCTAACAGAGTTCAGACAGCCTCAAGGATTGGATTGGCCATTTGAACAAACTTCTCAAAGGAATTCCAATATGGTCGACTGGTTAGGTTTGGGAAATAACCTGTATGCCCCAGGGGATTATGGAGGGTTTGAAGTCCTGGAGACAAAAGATGAAGGAAATGAGGATGAAGAAGAAAAACAAGAAGAAGAAGAGGAAGTTATTGATGTGGAAGAAGAAGCAGACCTGATGCAGGAGCAAAGGATAATTGATGATGAAGAAGAGGAAGATGATTTTTCTAGAAGGAGGAGAAGGGTGCCTGTATCTGATATTCCTCTTGCCCTTGATTTTGATCAATTAAGCATCTCTGAATTTGGTAATACCAAAGACGGAGAAGATATTGGTTGGCAAGTGCAAAATCGAACATCCAAAAAACGCAAGAAAATACTAAAAGATGGGCTTCGCAACAAGAATGCTATGCCTGAAGATGAAGCTGGGGAAGTGGGCAATGTCTGGACCCTATCCAACAAAGATAGATGGCGGTTATATCACTTGTGGATTACCAAATACTGTACACGCCTTAAGGAAGGGATAGAAGGGTATGAGGAACAGTATGAAGAAGTCTCAGCACGCATGAGGGAAGTCAAGAACCAGCAGGATTTGATGATTCTTAAAGAGGCTGCTGTTATTGGCATGACCACAACTGGGGCTGCCAAGTACCGCAGCATCCTCCAAGAAGTCCAGCCCAAGATTGTGATTGTTGAGGAAGCAGCTGAAGTGCTGGAAGCCCACATTGTGACCTCACTTAGCAAGTCGTGTCAGCACCTCATCCTGATTGGGGACCACAAGCAGCTGAGACCAACACCAACAGTTTATGAACTGGCAAAGAAATACAACCTTGATGTGTCTCTCTTTGAGAGGATGGTCAAGAATGGCGTTCAAGTTGACTGCCTAAAGCTGCAGCACCGCATGCGTCCTGAGATTGCTACATTGCTTAGGCACATCTATCCAGAGCTGCAAAACCACCCAAGTGTTGAGGATGCTGAAGACATCAGAGGCGTTTCAAAAAATATGTTCTTCATTAACCATAGCTATCCAGAAGTTAAGGATGGAGAGAACAGAAGTCGATCCAATAAACATGAGGCTAAGTTTATGGTTGCCCTGTGTAAATATCTCCTCCTCCAGGGATATGGGGCATCGCAGATCACCATTCTTACAACTTACACAGGCCAGCTGTTGCAGTTCAAGAAAATCATGCCCAAGACAACATTCCAGGGAGTGCGTGTGTCCTCTGTAGACAATTTTCAAGGAGAAGAGAATGATATCATCTTACTATCGCTTGTCCGCAGCAACACAGAAGGGAACATGGGATTCTTGGCAATTCAAAACCGCATTTGTGTGGCGTTATCACGTGCCAAAAAGGGATTTTATGTGATAGGAAACTTCCGGTTGTTAGCAAATAACATAATGTGGAGCGAGATAATTTTGGACCTTAGGAAATATGGGTCTATTGGAGAAGAACTGCAGTTATACTGTCAGAACCATCCAAGAAAAGAGGGCATTCTTGCCAAGACAGATCGTGATTTTAATAAGGCACCAGAGGGTGGGTGCATGCTACCTTGTGAATATCGCCTTCCTTGTGGACATGTGTGCAAAAAAGTCTGCCATAGCTATGATAAAGAGCATGCAAATCACCGATGCATGGAGCCATGCAGGAGAACTATTTGCATAAGGATGCATCAGTGCACCAAACGCTGCTTTGAAGAATGTGGCAAATGCATGAAGATGGTGGATAAAGTCATGCCAGCCTGTGGCCATAAGCAATCAGTTGCTTGCTCAGTGGACCCATATCTAGTGCCCTGCAAGCAGCCATGTGATGTAAAACTGCCTTGTGGGCACAAGTGCAGCAACAAGTGTGGTGAGGAACACACAAAGAAATGTGATAAGTTGTGCCATCGTCAATGGCCATGTGATCACATTATAACGACATATTGCCATCGTTCTCCTGAGACTTTCCCATGTCCACAACCATGTGGGGCAGTGCTGGATTGCGGGCATCCATGTGCTGGGGAATGTGGCAAATGCAGACAAGGGCGACTGCACATGCCATGCCAACAGAAATGTGATCGCACTTTAGTATGTGGACATCCATGCAAGGACACGTGCACCAAGAACTGCCCCCCTTGTCAGAGGCCATGTGAGAACCGCTGTGTGCACAGCAAATGCCAAAAGACATGTGGAGAACCCTGTGTGCCTTGTATGGAAGCCTGTGCATGGGCCTGCAAGCACCACAAATGCAGGAAGCTGTGCAGTGAGCCATGTGACCGTCCACCTTGTAATGAACCTTGCAGCAGGATACTGAGATGCGGACATCTATGTATTGGCCTCTGCGGTGAGCCTTGTCCCAAATTGTGCCGAATTTGCAATGGCAAGGAGGTGACAGAAATAGTCTTTGGATCTGAGGATGAAGATGATGCTCAATTTGTGCAACTCGAAGATTGCAAGCACTACTTTGAAGTCAGTGGTCTCGATCAGTATTTTGCAATGGACAGCAGTGATTCAGAAAACATGAGCATTCAGTTGAAATGCTGCCCTCTGTGTAAGACACCAATTAGGAGAAACCTGCGTTATGGCAAGCAGATCAACTCTCAGTTAACAAATATAGAATTAGTGAAAAAGAAGTTGGCTGTTGATATGCACGTACTCCTTGCAACATGCAGACATCTGCAAAGAGACATTTCTAACATCATAGGGGATTCAAGTGGTTTGACACATGCACAAAACATCTTAGCTGATTTTGAATCCAAGATTACAGGTGGAACAGTTTCTGCCGATCAGTTGGCCTTCATTGAGAATCAAATCAACTTCATTAAAAAGCTCTCTGGCATGAAATTGAAGTTTGCAGAACAGCGAAAGAAAACCCAGAAATATGCCAGTGAACTCAAGGACATTATGAAGGAGCTCACTTCACTTCATTTGTGGGTCGTTCAGCCTCGCTCTCACATGAGCGAGCAGGAGACAACCCAGTTCAGTGCAGAGACAACTCGCCTGGCCCTGCTGGGCAACTGGTTCATCATGAAAACTCAAATAGAGAACAGCGGGAGGACCTTGCCACCCGAATTATCTTATCGGTTTGACCGAGTGAAAACCCTACTGTGTGACAAGAAACCACTTTCTCCAGAAAGAGAGGCAAAAGTGAAGAGAATATACACTAAAGTGAAGCAGGCCTGTCCAGCCTCGGGGCTAGGAATCCCAGACACAGAACGCCAGGAAATTGTTCAAGCCATGGGCCTGACCCAAGGGCATTGGTTTAAGTGTCCAAATGGTAAGTTTTTAAATATAAAGTCAGCTTCAAAACAGTAATGGTCATTTGTGAGCCTGTACATGTATCTTGGCCGTCCTAGTTCCCACCTTGACTTGTGAACTTTTCCACCTCTGGGTTTTCTGTACAAGTTCTGTATAGATACCCGATATATTAACATCAATCTTTACTATAGAAAGTACCAAAATGTTTGATGGTTTCGTGCAAATTTCAAGAATGTTGATAAGTGCTTGCACCTTTGAAGGCAAAACAGAAATTAATGAATACAAAGTTATCCCCTCTGTTGACAGGTCATATCTATGCAATCGGAGACTGTGGCGGTGCCATGGAAGAAGCAACATGTCCTGAGTGTAAGGCTCGTATTGGTGGACAGAGTCATCGTCTTCGGGATGACAACCGGTTGGCTAGGGAAATGGATGGGGCTCACCACGCTGCATGGTCAGAGGCAGCCAACTTGGCAAATTATGAGGGATTTTGATTTAACTTCTTCTAGTGTCAGACCTGGTGCAGGGTCGTGACCATCCAGTTTACTCTATTTTCAGTCAGTGTGATTAATTTTTGTCTAATTGAGATGGATACAGACAGTGTTACAATTTTATTGTTGGGAGGCGGACGATTAAAACTATCTTCACCGATTTGATGCATATTACTGGAACTCTGGTGAAGTGAAATGATTCAGAAGAAACTGATCTCTTCTCTGGTATCTGTATTTATCATGATGGCTTTGTACTTGTTATGAGATTGTCTGTCCCAAAGAATTTCAAACATTGTGTGCCATGTAATTATTGTGTGTTATGAACACAAAAAAACTAACTGTAATATTTTGAAGACCCCAAGAAAGCATCAAGACTGTGACATTGGATAAAACTGCTGTTGAATAAAGAAGTGAACTTCCACCCACAACCTAAAAGGACTTATTGAGAAGGGACTGATTCTCGCGACGTTTTGTTGATATTAACCTCAATGGCAATTTTAAAATTTGATTTGTAAAATACCAGTTGTAGAATGTTGTGTTGCAACACATATGTGTGTATTAGTAGATATAGACACTGGTAAATAATAATAGGCCAGAAGCTATAACATAAGGAGATCACAAAGTGTAAACAATTCCCCCCCCCCCCCCTCCCCTTTTTTTTAAATGCTGAGTTGTGAAACCCATCATTTACAGGCAAAAATGCATAGGACAAAATGGAAGCACCTTTAAATTCTGAGCATATGGAGACTATATGCATTTCCCAAATACCATGCAAACAGAACCCTGCTGATTAGGAATAAAACAAGCTTATCAGCAGCATGGTAAAATGGTTAAGTAGTAACAATATTCTGAATAATTATCATTTGAAAATGACGTTAAATGTTGAATTCACTGTAATATTACCTTCACACCAATCGTTTTCCAAAATTTCAGACTTCATACGTTATCAGCTCCTACGTAACCTTAATATTACTCGGTATATGTTTTCAATGTTTAAACAAGTGATCTTTTTATGCAGTTCATTATGCGTATGGGTTGTGATTGCTATCGAAAGTTTAGATTTAGTGAAAGGGCATTAATTCATTAAATTTTCAAGAAAGGCATGAGCCGTTGAAGATTTTACAATATTAGATTTTGTTGATAATTAATTATGAAATGGTTAATTATTGATTAATTATTTGTCCTAGCGGAGGTTGCGCTCCCTGAGTGCTTTTTCTAGTTGTTGATATTTTCTCTACTATTCCTTTTTCATATGGTTTAGGTGGATATGTAATAAGAAGTATTGTTGTATAATTAGATGATAGCCGGATCAAATAGCCAAAGTTTTTTTTTTCTTTTTCTGGTGATGTAATTGGAATTTTATGGTTAGTTATCTCTAATAAGATTTTTTTTAAAGCATTTAATCTGAGCTCTTTGTGGGCCCAATTGTGTTTTATTATTATTATCATTATTATTGTTTATAAAATTATTTAATATTCATAAGGTCTGAAAATTTAAAAAGCAGTCAGTAGTAATAATGTGAAGTGAAGTAATGTTAAATTTGTAAATCTCTTGACTAGACTTTGACAATAGCTATTTTGAAGTTTAAGAAGTAGTTGATTTGAAGTGTCACAGTTTCTTTTAATGCAGACATTTTTGAGGGGAGAAGTACAATGTTTTAAAATGAAGCCATGTGCGTATTTATATATTATCTTTTTCATTTATTACAATTTTTTGTGATGAAGCTATGGATTAGTGATGCCTGGTGATACCATAATTCAGTGTAGATTATTTCATGGTGAAAAGAATATCGAAATGAAATTCGAAAAGTAACATTTAGGCATCGTGTTCAATGTAACTGGAAGTTAAAATTTAATGTGAAAGAAGAGATTAGTGCGTCATGAAGCACAGGCAAATCGGGTCCTTTTCACATCGAGCGATACACTATAGCGATACAGATACATTGTACGAGTCAGTTATTACGTGGAGAAACGCTTAAACGAAATTTGTGCGCTCTCTACCCTCTACTTGGGGGGCAGATATTATAGGTACATTTTCCACCAGCCACAGTTAAAAGACTGCAAGAGCAAGATCGCCTTTGTCGCTGACGTTTTGTATCATTTAGACAGTTAGACACTGATGGCGAGCATTATTTGTCCAAGACTTAACAGTAGGGAGCGAAGTCGTAAAAAAACTTGTGGAAAGGCTAAAAATTCCCCGTCGTGTGATTACTCATACGGGCATCTTAATGTGAGCTGGAAGATGCCGGGGTACCATATCGCTTAAGTGTACTGCTTGATGAGTAGAGTGCCATATTAAAATGAAGAAAGATTCAGTCTGAAAAGAAATAAAGGTGTGATATTCAGAATTATCAAATTATCATAAAGAACACGTGCATAAATGTTTGGCTTAAAGAAAAGAAACGCGTCCTTGTTGTGTGATTTTTTTTTTTTTTTTTTTTTTTTTTTTGTTGTAAAAATGACCAGTTATGCATAGAGAATTATCCAACCTAACATTTAAAAGGTGCTTCTATCAAATATTGCTAGCAGGCAATATGGCATACGTGGTTATATCGAGGCAATTAAAATAAATATCAGAACCTAGGATTCAAAATAAAATCTTTTAAAGTTCCTAGACCGAACTTAAATATTTGCCATTGAATTTGAAATGGCATACTTTACTATGCCCCGCTAAATGTTACTGAGTAAGGCTGCGTTCACAATAAAAATTTATTTTCTAAATACCTAAAAATCTATATGCGGTATCTTGTGATCACGGTCTGTGCCCTGAATACCCCGCGGCGTAATTAATGGCAGCGCCGAGAATTAATTACAGCTTTGGAAGAAACTGGCTCGCGCTGCCCGTAATTACGCCGTGAGGTATTCAGGGCACAGACCGTGATCACAATTATCCTAGAGCAAGCTGCAATACTGCTAAGTTGAAAGCTGTTAATTAAATCGGATTATAAGCGCGCATCAATTTACACCCTGCCGCGCTTGGCGAGGACGAACTACTGTCTCCAAGGGTCGCCAGTTCAATTACTTACATACAGTGTATGCGCTCCTCCCCCCTGTACGTCTAGGCCCTGTGCGAGTTCACGTGGCTATTGTTTGCTACCCGCACAGGCTATTGTGAGCTTATGTGCTTTTATAAAAACAATCAATTGTCTCTCAGGAGGAGTGAGTGCAGAATAAATACGTACATAATAGATGTGTATTGTCGCGCGACTTATAAGCACAACCAGTAAGAACTCCACGGCCTCCACTGCATCCAAAATTCGCAGGGGCCGTACGATCCTTAAATTCGTGCGTTCAGTTGTGACCGAGGCCTAATATAGCCATACTCGGCGTAGCCCGTAGCTCCTTAATTACGACTTCAAAAAAAAAAAAAAATGATTGATCCAGATCACCATCAAAATCGGTCCATAACTTTTTGAGTTATGTTGATGACAGACAAACAAACAAACAGACAGACAAACAGGGGTGAAAACATAAGCTTCTTGGCGGATGTAAAAAAAATCGTACGGACAAATTCATCGCACGGCGCCCGTGTAAATGTAATCTAGTCTGTCCTTTGCTCGTTCAGGCCGTACAAATGACGACTGTACATCTGGGTGGCTATAATATTGGTTAAATGAATAATCTATATTTTAAAGGCCAAGGTAGGTTTTGTCAAAAAAAAAAAAAAAAAAACATTCCATTCCCTGCGTTAAACACTTAGGCCCTATATATGACCTCTCGTCTCAGCCCTGATGAAAAGAAGTTACGAATTGAAATTATACACCGTAAATGAACAATTTCAGGACAAATAAGCCTCTTATTCTTGTTATTGTTATGTTTGAATAATGGCGTTATTTTTCGTTTTATTTGTAAAGTTCTATTTGATGGAATTGAACCCCCAAAATAACAACTGAGATGCGCTTGCGCAGAAGTATTTATTTTCAGCGTGGCGTGACGCCACAGATTCTTTGGTCTCCGCTGATAAAATATTCCCTGGTACTTAAAAGCTAAACCTGCGCTGTTTGAGCAACACGCCCCCACCATCAGCCAGAAAGAGAAACAGTGAACTGATCAGTAAACGCAGAGAGTCATTCACGGCGAATGGTAAGTAATTATCACCAAGAGATGGCTAGAAAGTGATAAAGAAGCTGATCAATAACATAATGGCAGGTTCAGTCAGATTTACCCTCGACAGAAATTCAGCCGTACTTTCAGAGTTACTTCGCAGTGTAGTTGCTGAGTGAAGTCTTAAACCACTAAGGCACAGCCAAGCTTGGCGGGACTGATGGATCTGTCTCTGCACAAGTTGGAAGCAGAAAGAACAGTGTTACAGCGCGTCTAACACATGCTTGATTCAGATCGTATGTGTTGATTTGCTGTCTTTTATTTATTTTTTTTTCAAGTCAGATGCTTGGTTGTCATTCTAAAGTTTAAAACTTACAAACGTGTGTTCTTTAGATGGTGTTAGCAATTTTTAACGGGGAGATAGCAAACGATTATCTTGGAAAACCAGAGTCAAAAACGAAAGTTTGACGTCACAGATTGCTTTGGAGAAGCCAAGCAGTCGCAACAGAAGCAATCGCTGTGAAGCGGTCGTTTGTGCATTTATCATGTTTATATTTCAAAATAATCTGTTTTCTTATGTATTGTCTCATATATTACTACTTCACAAAACACATTTTAAATTAATTGGATATTGATTCATATATTGTAAGTATGAGTAGGCTTATCTACCTATACCTTGAAATTTGTTTGAGAACTGTCTTACGACCATTGTATTTGTACACATTTTTAGTATTGATCATTTTAAAAAAGCACTTAATATTGAAAACCTTAAGGTTGGATTGACTTTAAAGAATGAAATAAAAACAGGCCATATAGAATAAAAGAAATGTTTTGATTGAAGAGATAGGGCGAAAATAAACAATTAATGGAATTTAGGAAACAGTCTCCGAAAAAAAAAACTTATACACCTACTCGGCAACAGAAAGGGACAACAGATTTAAGAACATATTGGTGCAAAGCAAAAACAATGGAAAGTTACAAACTTTTAAAAATGCAACCAAAATCCATTTGTAAAATGTTTTTAACCTTAAAACAGAAATAAAACAGATTTTAGAAATTATTTTCATTTGCAATATGGATCTTTATCCCATATAGAATATGTCACTGAATATATGCAGTGCATTTCTCATGTATTCCCTAAAGGCCCAGAACCACATACATGTGCAACTTTGAAATATTGGTGTTTTGTTCATCCTTGAACAGTAATTCATAAATCAATGATGTGCATTCAGATATGTTTGTTGGCTCTTGTTTGAGCTATTTTAGGGTATGTTAAAATGTACCAGAATAAGGAGTGAGAAAAACATTATTTTATAAATCTGTTTCATAAACTTAGGTCGAGACAGAATGGTGGCTTAACCATCTGAAATATTATAATCAATTCAAGAAAACTTTTATAACTAAAATATGGATCATGCTCATATAACATCATTATAAATTTTCAAGCAAAAATATAAAGCAATTAGAAATGTTTGTTCATTGTAACATGCAGTATTTAATTTTCTTCGTCATTCATCTATCAATATTAAGAGTTTGGTTTTCAAAACTCCCTATAATTTTAAATATTAAAATGACAGAGGTCATCTTTATTTAGCCTATGGTATTGTCTTAACTTCTAAAATTGTACGATTTGTGTAGGTAATGTTTGAAAACAAATGATTTAAGATCAAAAATTAGCTAAGCCAGCCTCCTTCATAAAAGTATCAAGCTATATTCATAACTGGGCCAAGGGGAGGTTTCTAGGTCGACACCACGGCCCCATCCAAGACTTATCCGAGGGTCAAATATGTCTGACCCACGTGAATACTACCCCACGGGATATCTGTTCAGTGTCTATTAGCGGATAAGACGGCAAGTTTTGTAGTGGGTCGCCTAATTTGACCTGCAGACTAGTTAGTCCACTGGTCTAAATATGGCCTATGTGATCCCAATGGGGTTAGTGGTTAATTGACGGAGTGTATTTGAATTTTAATGATTTTTTTTGCTATAGGCGGAGAGAGGAAGAGGCAAATATGCTTGGCGTGGGAGAGGTAGAGGAAGGGGAAGATCACGCGGCAGAGGTGGAGCTTTTCAATGGCATCGTGGTGCAAAGTGAGTATACGACACATACAAAGGCCCCTTCCCCCCTCTCCACAAAAAGTGAGGGTATATAGCTTTAAACATTCGTCTGTTTGTCTGTTGGATTACCATTGACTATAGCCAATAAATAGAGAATGCAGCCATTTGGAGCATATTATTAAAAAGAAGATAACTTTTACACAAATCTACCAAGACAATTGGAACTTTGGGGAATGATCATGCACATATTAGTTAAAGTACAGCAAGTTATTTGAAAATTGATTGACCTTTGTTAGATTTAATGAAGTTTAATGGGTTTTTTATTTTGATGGGGGGGGGGGGCTCTGAATTAATTGCACCTTTATCTCATCTATAGTTAAATTGCGAGGTGCTTTTCCTATCACTTGGTCATTTTTAGAATTTTAGAATATTTGTTATCTCTAAAGGTAGAGATAGATGATTTCTCTCTGTAACTATTTGTAAAGTTATTTTATTACTTTAGATTATGTTTGCTCATGGGTTTTCTGTTAAATGAACTGTTGTTTCCAACTGACAACAACATATAATAATGAAAATGTGTTAACCCATTGGTGTATTAATGGTTGGTCAAAACAACCAAAAGAAGAGAAGGAACAGTGAATGCACTTATTTCTCTTTGATAGACTATACCCATTGTTAAGGGGGGATTCTTTTTTATGATTTTTTTAAAAACATTTAAACTGTTTCTTTGAATTTACTTGTTTTTAAAATTAAAATGTCTGTGTATTACACATTTGCCAACTTTGTTGTCTAATTTGCTGCTAATTGATATATACTATTATTTTATTGGTAACTGATATTTGTAACATATCCTCAACAATATCTTCTTCAAGGCAACAAGGAAGATATGTCAATGATATGCCGAGAAATACCAATAGAGGGGGCAGTCATGCAAGACAGGATGCAGAGAGGAGGATGCCAATTATTGGGTACTGTAAACTTGTTGAATTTCAGTCACAAGAACCTTCTGAACTATTAACCACACTTAATCACTCAAGATGTGGATTTCGGGAACTCTTGTCATCAGACTCGTTGAAACCTGATTGGATCAAGCTTGTCCTTGCCTTGTTAGCTAAAGCTTGCACATGCAGCTCATCGCCCCAGCTTTTGATACAGCTGCTAAACATAGTCAAAGACTCCAAATTTCTTAGTGTGCACCTTGTAATGTACACTGCCCAGATGGGTCTAGAAGGTTCAGTTTACAAGCAAGAAGAATTTAAACAGCCCATAGAAGACATGCTAAAGATGTTAAGAGAACTACTTATTAGGTTACCAAAAGCTGCAGTAGCAATTGTTTTGGGCCCATTGTCGATGTTAAGTAGCACCATTATGAAGCTTCGGGTGAATAGTGACATCGTTGATGAAAATATTGAGCGTCAGTTGTCACAGGTGAACAACTTGAGTGAAGCCATTTTGAAGACGGAACAAGAAATCAGTGCCGGTTGTAACATGGCCATAGCTTCTGATGATCAGCTCCCACCGGATGATTTCAGAAGTGTTCCCATTTTCCCCACTCTTGATGACATCAACTTGAAAAAAGAGCCATTTCTAAGAGCAAATAAAACACGTGGTAGATACCAAGATGTCAACCATTATCTTGATGTCCAGTTCCGCCTCCTGCGCGAAGATTTTGTTCGGCCTTTAAGGGAGGGGATAGCAAAATATTTAAATATTGGTTCTGTAAACCAAAGAGATGACCGCCTTCAAGATATTCGAATCTACCATGATGTCCATGTGGTTAATCCAGTGTGCACAGCAAATGGATTGGTGTATAGAATACGTTTTGATGTGTCCAAGCTTAAGGGGGTGAGGTGGGAGTCCACTAAAAGACTGATCTTTGGTTCTCTTGTATGTCTGTCCCAGGATAATTTCCAAACATTTCTGTTTGCCACAGTTGCCAACCGCAATCCAAAAGACTTGGCTAAAGGGTTCCTAGAAGTACGCTTTGAGCAGAAAAGGGGAGAGGTACACAGAATTTCACCTGCCACCTCCTTCATTATGGCTGAGACAACTGCCTATTTTGAGGCGTGTCGACATGTTCTCACTGGATTACAGACTATTGACGAGGATGAATTTCCATTGGAAAGATATATAGTTCACTGTGAAAGGGAGGTGGTTCCACCAAAATACCTGAGAACAGCCCGGTATAGAGTTGCATTTGATTTAAGTCCACTAACAGTTGACCCACGTGTGCAAAGACAGGAACCCTTCCTTCAACTCGAAGATGGTACAGATAATGGTGATGATGATTACTTCCCAGTGTACAGTCTGGCAGCTGAGAGTGCCCAACAGGTGCCAGCACTGATTACCTCCCGCTGGCCTAGTGCTGACGTGTTCCACCTGGATGAATCCCAAATGCGAGCCCTGAAGACAGCCCTAACCAAAGAGATAGCTGTTATACAGGGACCACCTGGTACAGGCAAGACATACCTGGGTCTGAAGATTGCCCAGGCTCTCCTTTACAATAAAACTGTGTGGGGTGGAAACACTCCTGTTTTAGTTGTATGCTACACCAACCATGCATTGGATCAGTTTTTGGAGGGCATACACACATTCATACACAATGGCATTGTCAGGGTTGGGGGTAGGTCAAAGAGCAAGGATCTGGAGAAGTTTTTAATCAGAAACCTGAAAGAAGAAATGCGTCAAAACAAGAAGGTGCCCAGTTGGGTCTACGAAGGTTTGATTGATTCAAGATCAGAGATGAAGGAAATAGAGTTCAAATTAGAAAATATTGTAGCTTGCATAGAGCAGACAGACCAAGGAATCATGCATGAGGACATACTGAAGAATTGTATTGACCGTAAGCACTACAAAAGCCTAACAAAGTTCAAACACCCTCCTCTAACTTCTCAAAAGTATTCCAATATGGTCGACTGGTTAGGTTTGGGAAATGACCTGTATGACCGGGGGGGTTATAGATGGTTTGAAGAAGGAGAAGTCCCAGAAAAAAAGAAGAAAGCAAATGAGAATGAAGAAGAACAACTAGAAGAAGAAGAGGAAAAAGGGGAAGTTATTGATGTGGAAGAAGAAGGAGACCTGTTGCAAGATCAAAGGATTATTGATGATGAAGAAGAGGAAGACGAAAGAAAGGGGTTCATTTCTGATATAATTCCTCTTGCTCTTGATTTTGATTATTTTGTCATCTCTGAATCTGGTAGTACCAAAGACGGAGATATGGGTTGGCAAGTGCAAAGTCTAACATCCAAAAAACGCAAGAAAACACTACCAGATGGGTTTCGCAACAAGAATGCAATGTCTGAAGATGAAGCTGCTGAAGTGGGCAATGTCTGGACCCTATCCAACAAAGACAGATGGCGGTTATACCACTTCTGGATTGCCAAATACTGTACACATCTTAAGGAAGAGATGGAACTGTATAAGGAACAGTATGAAGAAGTCTCAGCACGCATGAGGGAAGTCAAGAACCAGCAGGATTTGATGATTTTTAAAGAGGCTGCTGTGATTGGCATGACCACAACTGGTGCTGCCAAGTACCGCAGCGTCCTCCAAGAAGTCAAGCCCAAGATTGTGATTGTTGAGGAAGCAGCTGAAGTGCTGGAAGCCCACATTGTGACATCACTTACCAAGTCGTGTCAGCACCTCATCATGATTGGGGACCACAAGCAGTTAAGACCAACACCAACAGTTTATGATCTGGCAAAGAAGTACAAGCTTGATGTGTCTCTCTTTGAGAGAATGATTAACAATGGCATGCAAGTTGACTGCCTAAAGCTGCAGCACCGCATGCGTCCTGAGATTGCTACATTGCTAAGGCACATCTATCCAGAGCTGCAAAATCACCCAAGCATTGAGGATGCTGAAAACATCAGAGGCGTTTCAAAAAATATGTTCTTTGTTAACCATAGCTATCCAGAAGTTAAGGATGGAGAGAACAGTAGTCTATCCAATAAACATGAGGCAAAGTTTATCGTGGCCCTGTGTAATTATCTCCTCCTTCAGGGATACAGGGCATCGCAGATCACCATTCTAACAACTTACACAGGCCAGCTATTGCAGTTTAAGAGAATAATGCCCAAGACAACATTCCAGGGAGTGCGTGTGTCCTCCGTGGACAATTTTCAAGGAGAAGAGAATGATATCATCTTACTATCGCTTGTCCGCAGCAACACAGAAGGGAACATGGGGTTTTTGGCTATTCAAAACCGCATTTGTGTGGCATTATCACGTGCCAAAAAGGGCTTTTATGTGATAGGAAACCTTAGGCTGTTAGAAAGTAATGAAATGTGGAGTACGATAATTTATGATCTTCGCAAATGTGGGTCTATCGGAGAAGGACTGCTGTTGAACTGTCAGAACCATCCAGAAAAAGAGGGCATTCTTGCCAAGACAGATCTTGATTTTAGAAAAGCACCAGAGGGTGGGTGCATGCTACCTTGTGAATATCGTCTTCCTTGTGGACATGTCTGCAAAAAGGTCTGCCATAGCTATGATAAAGAGCATGCAAATAAACGATGCATGGAGCCATGCAGGAAAACTATTTGCAAAAGGATGCATCAGTGCACAAAACGCTGCTCTGAAGAATGTGGTAAATGCATGAAGATGGTGGATAAAGTCATGCCAGCCTGTGGCCATAAGCAATCGGTTGCTTGCTCAGTGGACACGTTTCCGGTGTCTTGCAATCAGCCATGTGATGTAAAACTGCCTTGTGGGCACAACTGCAGCAACAGGTGTGGCGAGGAACACACATGTGACAAGTTGAACAAACGTCTCTGGCCTTGTGGTCACATTTTGAGGACGTATTGCCACCGTACTCCTGAGACTTTCCCATGTCCACAACCATGTGGGACAATGCTGGAGTGTGGGCACAAATGTGCTGGGGAATGTGGAAAATGCAGACAAGGGCGACTCCACATGCCATGCCAACACAAATGTGATCGCACCTTAGTATGTGGACATCAATGCAAGGGCACCTGCACCAAAAACTGCCCCCCTTGTCAGAGACCATGTGAGAACCGCTGTGTGCACAGCAAATGCCAAAAGACCTGTGGGGAACCCTGTGTGCCTTGTATGGAACCCTGTGAATGGGCCTGCAAGCACCACAAATGCAAGAGGCTGTGCAGTGAGCCGTGTGACCGTCCAACTTGTAATAAACCTTGTAGCAGGATGCTGAGATGCAGACATCCATGTATTGGCCTTTGTGGTGAGCCATGTCCCAAATTTTGCCGAGTTTGCAATCGCGAGGAGGTGACAACAATATTCTTTGGGACTGAGGACGAAGATGACGCTCGATTTGTGCAACTCAAGGATTGCAAGCACTACTTTGAAGTCAGTGGACTTGATCAGTATTTTGCAATGGACAGCAGTGAATCAAAAAACATGAGTATTCAGTTGAAATGCTGCCCTCTGTGTAAGACACCAATTAGGAGAAACCTGCGTTATGGCAAGCAGATTAACACTCAGTTAGCAAATATAGAATTAGTGAAAAGGAAGTTGGCTGTTGATATGCACATACTCCTTGCAACTCACAGCCGTCTTCAAAGGGAAATTTCTGACATCAGACTTGATCCGAGTGGCTTGTCTCATGCGCAGAATATCTTAGCTCATTTTGAATTCAAGATTACCTGTGGAACAGTTTCAGGCGATCAGTTTGCCTCTATTGAGAATCAAATTAATTTCATTAAAAGGGTCTCTGGCATGAAAGCGAAGCTTGTAGAACAGCAGAAGGAAACCGAGAAATATGCCAGTGAACTCAAGGACATTATGAAGGAGCTCACATCCCTTTATTCTTGGATCGTTCAGCCTCGTTTTCACATCAGCGAGCAGGAAACAACCCAGTTCAGTGCAGAGACAACTCGCCTGGCCCTGCTTGGCAACTGGTTCATCATGAAAACCCAAATAGAAAAGAGCGGGAGGACCTTGCCCCCTGAACTATCTGATGCGTTTGATCAAGTAAAAACCCTATTGTGTGACAATAAACCACTTTCTCCTGAAGGAGAGGCAAAAGTGAAGAGAATATACTCTGATGTGAAGGAGGCCTGTCCAGCCTCGGGACTAGGAATCACAGACACAGAACGCCAGGAAATTGTTCAAGCCATGGGTCTGACCCAAGGACATTGGTTCAAGTGTCCAAATGGTAAGTTTTTTTAAATATTAGGTCAGCTTGAAAACAGCAATGATCATTTGTGAACCTGTTCATGTATCTTGGCCGTCGTAGTTCCAACCTTGACTTGTGAACTTTACCACCTCTGGGTTTTCTGTACAAGTTCTGTATAGATACCCTATATACATGTATTAACATCAATCTTTACTATAGAAAGTGCCAAAATGTTTGATGATAAAAGTTTGATAAAAGTTTGATAATAAAAATGTTAATAAAAGTTTTGACCTTTGACAGCAATATAGAAACTGCTGAATACAAAGGTATCCCCTTCATTGACAGGTCATATCTACGCAATCGGAGACTGTGGTGGCGCCATGGTAGAAGCAACATGTCCTGAGTGTAAGGCTTGTATTGGTGGACAGAGTCATCGACTTCGGGATGATAATCAGTTGGCTGGAGAAATGGATGGGGCTCGACACGCTGCATGGTCAGAGGCAGCCAACTTGGCAAATTATGAGGGATTTTGATTCAACTTCTTCTAGTGTCAGATCTGGTGCAGGGTCGTGACCATCCAGTTTACTCTATTTTCAGCCACATCAGTGTGATAAATTATTTTTGAATTGAGATGAATTGTGGTCAAATACAAGCAGTGTTGCAAGTGGATTGTTGGGATGTGGATGATGTGAACTATGTTCACTAATTTCAAGAATTTTATTGGAACTCAGGTGAATGATTCAGAAGAAATTGAACTCTTCTCTGACATCTGTATTTATCATGATGGCTGTGTATTTGTTATGAGATTATCTGTCCCAAAGACATTCAGAGACTGTGTGCCATGTAATAATTGTGTGTTATGAACACTAAAACCTAACTGTAATATTTTGAAGACACCATGGATGTATCTAGACTGTGACAATTAGATAAAAACTGCTGATGAATAAAGAAGCGAGCTTCGACCCACAACCTAAAAGGACAAATTGAGAATTGGCTGGCTCGTACGGCGTTTTGATGACATTCCTCAATGGCAGTTTTAAAATTTGATTTGTAAAAGACCAGTTGTAAAATGTTGTATTGCAATACATGTATATGTATGTTAGTAGTAGATATAGACACTGATAAATTAGAATATGTCTGAAAACTCTTTTCTATGTTTTAGAGAACCCTTCTGATTAGGAATAAAAAAAGAAGCTTATTACATGTAGCGGCATGGTAAAATGGTTACAATATTCTGAGTAATAATCATTTAAAATGACATTAAATGTTTAATTCACAGCAAGTTTACCTTTCCACCAACGCGGTTTCAGACTCCGTACGTTAGCAGCTCTTACGTAGCCCAAGTATTGTTTTAAATGTTTATACACATGATCCTTTTATGCATTTAATTTTGTGTGTGGGTTGTGATTTTTTTAAACGAATTATTGCTATTAATAGTTTAGATTTAGTGAAAGAGCATCAATTCATTGGATTTTAAGAAAGGTCAGGCATGAACCGATGAAGATATTATAATATTAGATTTTGTTGATAATCCATTAATTATGAAATGGTTAATTATTAGTTCATTATTTGCCTAGCTGAAGTTGTGTTCCATTTGTGCTTTTATGGTTTAGGTGGATGCGTAATAAGAAATATTATAGCAGTATAATAAGATGATAACTAGTCTTTATAGCCAGATCAAATAGCCAAAGTTTTTTTCTTTTTCTTCTGGTGATGTAATTGTATTATAATGGTTAGTTATCTTCAGTGAGATTTTTTTAGCTCTTTGTGGGACAAAATTGTGTGTTCTTTGAGATTATTATTATTATTATTATTATTATTATTATTATTATTATTATTGTGCAGCTTATATTATTGTTTATTAAATTATGTACAGAATATAAGGTCTAAAAATTTAAAAAGCATTGAGTAGTAATAGTGTGAAGTAATATTACATTCTCTTTTGAAGTTCAAGAAATACCTGATTTGGAGTGTCACAGCTTTTTGTAATGTGGACATTTTTGAGAGAGGTTCGATGTTGTAAAATGAAGCCATGCGCGTATGTATTTTATCTTTTTATTTATTACAAAAATGTTTGTGATCAAGCTATGGATTAGTGATGCCTGATGATATCATAATTCAGTGTAGATTGTTTCATGGTGAAAAAAATCACAAAAGTAATGTAATTCGAAACTAACATTTTGGCATAGTATTCAATGTAGCTGAAGGTTAAGAAAAATGTGAAAGAAGAGCATAATGCTTCACAAAGCACAGGGAAATGGGTCCTTTTCTCATCGAGCCACTATAGCGATACAGATATATTGTTCGAGTTAGTTATTACGCGGAGAATCGCTTAAACGGAGCGTTTGCGCTTGCTACCCTCTACCAGGGCGACAGAAATAATAGACACATTTTACACCAGCCACAATAAGAAGATTTACCATATTTAGCCAGAGACATTATCTGTGAATATCTAGTGAAAAATCAGTCTGTGGCCCTGGTAGAGGGTACGCGCTCGATACGGTCTTGGACAAATAATACACAGTACTGGAATCGTGATCGAGGAAAGGTCAAAAGATGATCGGGTTAGTGGAGCCCCTTTGCAGTGTCAACTGCCTTCAGATCACGTGACCTCCCCTGCAGCTCGAGCAAGATCGCTGTTGTCGCTGACCTTTTATATCATTTAAGCAGACACTGATGGCGTGCATTATTTGTCCAAGACTTAACAGAAGGGAGCGAAGTCGTAAAAAAGTTGTGGAAAGGCTTAAAATCCCTTGTCGTGTGATTACACGTACGGGCATCTTAATGTGAACTGGAAGATACCGGGGTATACCCCTGTTTGTATATAGCATATCGCCAAAGTGGGTATTAATATTAATTAAGATTAGGTCTGAAGGGAAATAAAGATGTGATATTCAGAAACATTATATTATAATAAAAGACGCGTGAATAAATGTTTGATTAAAGAAAAGAACTGAATGCTTGTTGTGTGATTTTTTTGTCGTAAAACTGACCAGTTATCCATAGAGAATCATCCAACTTAACATTAGCAAGGGGCTTCTATTATATATTGCTAGCAGGCAATATGACATACGCGGTTATATGGACGCAATAAGAATAAATATCAGAAAATCCTGCATCAACCGCCAGCGCGACAAAGAGCGTCAAGGGTAAAGAATTTTCGGGAGGCTATTAATCGCGGTCATGTGGAATTTTGAAGTGTAATGTGGAATTTTATCTTAGCTCAGATAAGAGGCTGTCAGAACGTCACCTTTGTCTTGGCATTTGTCACTGATTAGTGCCTACCCTGGTGTAATAAGTGAATTAGTGACGTCATGTAAGGAATTTCATGTCAGATGGACATATAAACGTCTAAAATTGTAACAATATTTTAAAAAAAAGAGACATCTTTGCACAGCAGTCGTGAATCGCTACGGTTCAGGCCCCCGCTTCACAAAAAAACTTAAGTCGGCTTCCCTGACTTAGGGCTTGGTTACCAACGTAATTAAGTCGTTACGTCACTAAGTCCCGTTTCACAAAGAATCTAAAAGGTCGCTTACGTCGTTTTTTTCTTAGCTGTAAGTCGACGATGTCAAGCCTCCTCGGGAGGAGACTTAGACTTGCCCTTCAAGAAATCGACGGAAAATAGCTCTTTTTCAATTTTGAATGGGCACTGTAGAAAACATATAACAGCTAAAGCTCTCAAATTAAGCACATATGTGTGATATCATGTGAAGAATAAGTTCTGTAAATTTCAATCCAAGCAGTT
>NW_019773640.1:34552-46523 GCF_001039355.2 Lingula anatina | reverse complement strand
TAGACTTGCCCTTCAAGAAATCGACGGAAAATAGCTCTTTTTCAATTTTGAATGGGCACTGTAGAAAACATATAACAGCTAAAGCTCTCAAATTAAGCACATATGTGTGATATCATGTGAAGAATAAGTTCTGTAAATTTCAATCCAAGCAGTTGAGTACATTTTGAGACAGAACGCTTTAAATGTGCAGCAAACCGTAACGCTAATCCCTTCAAGATCTCGACGAAAACCGGAAGTGCGTCATGACGTCACTCGCTTCTACTTGGAAAGCTGCTGGGTGATTTTCCGATGAGAAATATTTCGTGGCTCATACAAATGTTCGGAAAATGACCATGCAGATAAAAGAAAATTCACTAATCAAAATTGAAACTGCGTAATTACATAGAAAAACATGACCTCGACTTGTCAGTGTAAACAAAGTGTACTAAACGCATCGCAAGCAAGCACGTGAATGCCGCGTTTGATACTTTGTATCAGACGCTTCGTTTTACTTGACAACACAGTGTTTACGATGGGCATGACAGGAAAAACAGTGCAAAAAACACGCACTTCCGGTTTTCGTCGATTTCTTGAAGGCGTCGATTTCTTGAAGGGCGAGTCTAAGTCGGCAAGCTCAAATAAAATTCGGTAAATGAGAACATAAACAACAAAAATTTTGAAAGAACATACCTCCTTCAAGATATTGTGATATAATATCCTTGAATAGCACTGACATTTATGGAATATTGAAATTAAAAATAAAATGCCACTTCACCCAGCCGAACGCGTGTTTGTTTATGTTTTTGGCCGCTAGACGTCCTTCAGCAGTGTTCCACGACAAACTAAAGTTTAACTGTTACTTTGAAGTTGTATCGAAGTTAAACTTATCAATTAAGTTCAAAAACAAACTTTGTTTGTGATTTGGCTGATTTTTATTGTTGATAAATGATCGTTCTCGGCCGAAAGAGGCCATGGAACGTCATGTCTTGTAAAACTTTTGAAATTTTACTCCTCCTTTTCTTGAAGAGTTTCTCGTGCGCGTCGACTACGGTAAGCACGTCAAGCTAAGACGTTAGATTCTTTGTGAAACACTCCAAGTCGACTTCAGCTAAGTCGACCTAGCTAGGCCACCCAGCTCGAGTAAGACGTCTACGGATTTAAGATTCTTTGTGAAACGGGAGCCAGTTGTCAGTTGCGAACTACTTCCTGGTTTTCACAAGGTTACTTACAAGTATACTCCGAAGAAAGAATCGTTTTGGAACTGTATGTTATATCTGTTAATCCAATGTCTTTATTCGTATTAGTTTTCAAAAGAAATTCTAATACAAATTATAATGCCGTATATCCCAAGTCAATCTCAAGGTAACAAAACATGGATCAAACATGGCATCATATATATAGTAGTCTAATGAATTGGCATCAACTTTGGTCCCACTTTTAAGTCTAATCATCTAATGGTGCTGTAAAAGATTGCCAATTAAATTTCATGTTAAATGGACATGTCACTCCTGGTCTTGTTTAACAGGCGTATCATGTTGTACGGGTATGGAATTACAGGCATAGATAACCTGTTTAGTTCTTGCATCTTGAAAAGAAAGAAAAAAAAAGATAAAGATAGAAATTTATAAAGATTGTTATTGTAGACAAAAACAGTCTAATTCTCACATAAATATAACTACAAATAAGATAATCAAGAATAAACTTTTTTCAAAAGTTGTGTTTTATCTCCTTCTTAAAATTAACATTTGATTCAATTAAGGGGACATCAACTGGTACCATACTCCGTTCAGATTGACCAGCTGACTTTACGAGCCCGAGGTGTCTCCATTTTCCTGGAAATTTAAACGCTTTCTTATGTTTAGAATCCAAACAAAATGTCTCATACCTGTTCCTGTGAGAGCTCCCAGCCAGTGGAGGCCCCGATATTGTCCTCCAGTTGTGATATCTTGGTTGCTCCTATTATCACAGCAGACACTGTGGGTCTCTGATACAACCAGCAGAGGGCGACTTGAGCCACGGTTTTACCTGAAACGTGCATTTGATATAATAATAATAATAATAATAATAATAATAATAATAATAATAATAATAATAATAATAATGGTGATGATAATAATACGCTTAAATAAAGACTTTATTTAAAATATAATTGCCCGTAAACATGTTGAAGAAAATTGCCGTTGTTCTTTGCGACGGTGGTGCTCGCCAGCAAAATTCTGTTTCTGTTTCTGTTGGTTTACAATTTCGAAAAATTACGCCTTAATTGAACAATATAATCAACGTCATTTTCTAACCTTGTGCTAGGACATTTACATTTCACCAATTTAAGTGGTACGGCAATGAAGGCAATGAGTTTTACCTTCTTGGACGGGCGTAAAACAGTATACTCCTTATCCACATGGATGTTTGATTTGTGGATGCATTTATTGACTTGCGTAAACTCATGTATTACCCTGCTCCTTCCCCATTCTTTCCATGGCTTCCAGAAGGGTCCAAGTTCTGTCATTGTTAAAATGGTCCCAACAGGGTTGATCTTCTGTAAAACGCGCCTCGGGTTTCTCACTTGCCCAGCCAACTCTGCTCGCTCTTGCATCACCTGGTCCTGGCGTGTTCCGCTTGAATTTTCCACTTAAAACACCACTGAAATGGACTATATTGATTTAATTACACAGAGAAAGAAATACCCAGACAACATCTATTCATTTATGGCCAGCGAGAACTTTTAAAAGAAAACAATTCAGGATTGGTTGGACAGCAGAAAGTGTGACGTTTTGTGGTCACCGCATTCAGCGGACTTGAACCTCCCCAGATTTTTATCTGTGGGGGTATCTCAAAGTCAGTTTGTACCAGAACAACCCTTAAATTATTTGTGAACTGTGAAAAGCAAACGCAACAAAAATCAGGAAAACCTCGAAGCAGAGATGTGTTTGAGAAATTGACATTTTTTGCCACGTATGCAATTGTGCAGCCAATGCCTCGGAGGTCATTTGGTGCATAAAAAGAAGATAACTTTTATGCAAAGTGACCAAGATATCTGAAACTTTGGGGAATGATCATACAGATATCAAAGTTTAAGCCCAGCAAATTTCTTGAAATGTGATGGTCCTTTGTAGGATTAAATAATTTTTGTCGCCCTGTAGATACGCTCATCTTTTTCAAAAGCTTGTATCATATCAAAGTGGCCAGTTTTCTTTATTTCTGGTTTAAACTATAAGTCGCCCTACTTCTAGTCGTCGCATACAAAGTATCGGTAGACAGGTAGGAGGAAAATGGCATATTATTGTGACTTACCCTTTCAGCGGACTCCATGGTAAGAACCTGATGCCCTCATTCATACACACATCCAATAGCTCATACTCTGTTTCCCGGGTCAACAAATTGTACTGTTGCTGGAAATATGAAAGATTACAAACTGTGTTAAACGTTAATGTTAAATTTTAACGTTTTTATTAAATTTTATTTAATTATTTATTTTTTTTATTTATTTTTAGAAACTAATGTATATATTTCACCACCCTTTGTTGTGTTCGCGCTTACCGCCACTATTCATTGGACCTGGGGTTCTGACGGCCTTGACATGGGACGTTGATTACGAGGATCTATCATAATCAGGTTAATAAAGTTAAACTTCAACACAAACCTGTAGGCAAACGACACTTTTCAACCCCATGAACTTGACATGTTCCACCATCTTCTGTAGCTGCCACCCCGTCACATTGCTAACGCCAATATGGCGAACTTTACCGGCACGTACAAGATCGTTTAATGTGCGGAGAGTCTGTTCTACGGGAGTAGCGTTATCCCATATGTGAGTCTGTAAATGGAAGAATAAATGGCCATTATATGTTTTAAATTTATCTAATTGTTGCTGTTCGTATAAGGATAAAAAACAGGTGTCTGAAAAATAAGTTTCCCTCTCAAAGATGCATTTAAAGTGAGCTGACATGTCAAATCTTAACCACTAAACCCGACCAAATACCAGCATATAGTTACAAATATATTTACTTAAAGAGATACTGAAGGATGTCATTTCATATTTTTCAGAAAAATTAGCAACGTGAGTTGGATAAATTAAATTTATTTTGTTTCAAGAAATTTACTATTTGGCTGGAAAACAGAACAAAACAAAAACAAAAAATATTGTTTAGATCAATGAGCTATGCACACTATGTACAATGTATATACGTGTAGCTCATGACGTAGCTCATTGCTGAAAGAAGAAAATAATTCTTTACATAGTAGAGGTCAATATAATCTGTCTGCAGCCTCTTTAGACTCTGTTCCACGCCGTGCATGATGTGTTTCCTGCCCAAACCTTCACTGTTGAGGTTACTAGGATCCATCTGCCGAAACACTTTCGTGGCCACCACGAATTTTTCCCGATCTTGTCTGAAACAAAGTGAATTCAATTATGAACAGAACATGCCCTTATTGACAAGATTTCTTCACAAATTAAGTATTTAGAGTTGACAGCATTAATGAATACGTTTTTTTTTTTTTTTTTTGTTTTATTCCAAGTATGTGGAGTTGCTCTCAGCCGCTCTTATTTTTCACTTGTAATGATGATTTCCTTAATTAAAAAAGTCCAGAGAGGTGAAGATCACCTCCTGAGGATGTACCACCAGCAAGTACCAAGCTGTGTTAAAAAAGTGAGCAAAAATTTTGGTGAAATAGTTTTTAATGCTTTCTCGTGTAAAGGTGGCAAAAAGACATATCTCAAAATCTTTTTATGAAGGACCAAAACATCATATGTAAAGGGTAAAAACACGGCTATAATCTAAAAAAACTTAACTGTTTGTCAGTTTGAGATAGTTAATAAAACTTGTAGAGCATTCAGAACAGCGGACTAACAGATCCGCGGATCAAATATGGCGACCAGCTTCAAAGTTAGTCCGTTGTTCTGAATGTGCTCTAGAACATTTAATGAAACTTCAGCATTATACTTCTGAAGCCAAGTTCCCACTATCTTCTCTGACTCTCCTTCCTGGTACATATCGGCCGTGTCCAGAAAGTTCCCTCCTAACTCAGCAAACCTGTCCATCATGGCGTGGGCGGCTGTCTCATCCAGGTTACCGGGCCGACCTTCCTGTTGATTATACACAGTTAAACCATGCTACATGACCAAAGATAAACTGGACTTCATACACGTGCATTTTTAAATTCAAATTTTGAATGAAAATAAGATTAGAACATGATGTATTATCCATTTACATATAGTGATACATTATTTTTGATACGTTAAAGTAATGTTTATGGTACTGTTTATTATTATTAATGTGGACTACATGTACTCAGTCGCATCACTTATTAGCTTTTGCTTATACAATCAATGTACATGTACTGTTGTGGGTAACCGTAAGAAAACAACTTGCTCTGGTTCTATTTTTCTTTTATTTATTATTTTTACAGTTTTATATATACAATCCACGTGTATAACAACTCCGCATGGAGTCCACTCCTAACATGGAAAACAACACGTGTACAACAAATATCAGAACTCCGCATGGAGTCCACATGTGCACTCTCCAACGTCGAAGCACTACTCACACTTTTCCCCTTTCACCACCAGGGGGACCCACCGTAAAACACATCCAACACAATCGTCACAATCATAACAATATTTAACACACTCCCCACCTTGAAATATTACATATTTCAATGAATTACAATACTAATAAATGTTACTTTACTACAAGCAATACAATACAGTTAATAGTGTCCCAATTATCAAGTCCATGTCCAGTCCTTTGTCTTAATTCCAGTTCATAATAATAATAATATTCACAGTTCACTTAGATAGTTCACAGTTCACTTAGATAGTTCACAGTTCACTTTGATAGTTCACAGTTTACATAGTTCACAGTTCATCATAACAGTTCATAAGTCCAATATAGTTGGTTTTTTAATCTTTCTTCCATATCTTGAATATTGAGCAGTTTCTGTCTCAGTTGTGATGTTGGGAGAAAGCGCATGATCAATGTCAAATTGTTGCTTTCCTGTAGAAATGTTAACCCCTTGATCATCTAACTCGGGTTCTACTGGCAAAGATTCTAAACTTACCCCACTACTAATTTCAAGGTCATGTAACTTTTTTATTGGTCTGGTAATTAATCCTTTACTAGTTTTGACCTCAACTGACCTGACTAGACCATCTCTACCTGGAAAAACCCTTTGCACTACTCCCAATGGCCATAATAAACGTGGAGAATTTTGGTCTCTCACTAAAACTACTGATCCAATGTTTAACTCTTTCCCTCCTGAAACACTACTTTGACAAGATGGAAGGTTACAAATGTATTCTGATGACCATTTTTCCCAAAATGTGTTCAACAATTGATTTCTATGATCATACATGGCAACCAAATCTACATTGTTCATAACAGGAATTTCTTCCAAATCATTCAAAGGACCACTGGTTAACAGTTTTCCTACAAGAAAATGTGAAGGGGTTAAAGAAACCCGGTCCTCTACATCATCTGCAACAAAGGTAAGTGGCATGGAATTGATACAGGCTTCTAATTCACTTCTAGTCAAAGACCGTGTGCCAATAGTCTTTTTCAAAGACGATTTCACAGATCCCATCAAACGCTCCCACCATCCTCCCCACCAAGGGACCAAAGGAACAATGAATTGCCACTTAGGACTATTTGAACCAAAATACTGCAATACAAGCTTCTTTGCTGCAACAATTCCACGTGCATTATCTGAAATAATGACTGAGGGCATACCACGGCGGGCAACAAAACGCCGAAGTGCATTCAAAGTTTCCTCTGCTGAAAGAGAACTTACAAGCTCTAAATGCACAGCCCGTGTAACAGCACAGGTGATCAGCAATATATAAAACTTCTTGCTGCCAGTATCACAATAAAAGAGTGGACCACCATGGTCCAAACCTCAAACAGAAAAAGGTGGGGCATTGTTCACTCTCATACCAGGAAGTGGGGGCACTGGCTGACTGCTAGCTGCCTGCAGTATCTAACCGTTGACATGCGATGCATTCTCGTTTCACACGTTTACACATGCGCCTTGCACCAATAATCCAATATTCATCTCTCAATCTGACCAATAAAGAGTTCACACCTGCATGCTTCAAAGTGTTATGCAAATGCCGAATGAGTAACAATGAAAAATGACCCTTTGGCAGAATGATAGGATGTTTTGCCTCATATGAAAGATGAGAAAACTGTAATCTGCCTTTAACCCTCAATAAACCATCACCATCAATGAAAGGTGTCAGTTTAAATAGAGGAGATTTCTTTGACACTGACTGTTTTTCAAGAATACAGGTTATTTCTTCACTGAAATTCTCTCTCTGCACAACAGATATCAGGCGCACCCTAGCTTCCTGAAGCTCCCTAAGTGTCAGATCTCCAGTACAACGAGCTTCTTTACTGGCTTTCAAATTGCCAATAAATCTCAAAACCCACGCCATAATCCTGAGGGTCTTTGTGAATGTACTCCACTTTTCAAACTGAAAACCAGTATTATGAGTTTCAAACTTGAGCAATACAGGATTTGATTTCATTTCAGAAATAACAACCCCTTCATTCACATCTGATTCTGACACAGTTTCCAGACTAGAAATCATTGGTGTATTTTCACGGAGGAAAACTGGTTCATGTAACCAGGTTTCAGATACACAAAGCTCTGGACCTGAGACACCTCTGCTCAGTAAGTCTGCGGGATTCTGATTACCTGGACAGTGCAACCACTGAGATGGGTCAGTCAGGCTCTGAATTTCTGATATTCTGTTTGAAACAAAAGTTTTCCACTTTCTTGGATCACTTTTTATCCAAGATAAAACTACAGTGGAATCAGTCCAGCAAGTGTAAGGGATACTGGCTGAAAAATGTAAACTGTCTTTCACATAGGACAGCAGTTTTGCAGCTAACAATGCTGCCAACAATTCAAGCCTACATGTAGGTAATGTAATAGGCTTCAGAGGGGCCACCCTGGCCTTACTATACACCAGAGAAGTACGCCATATGCCATCCTTGGACAAAGTGCGTAAATACACACAAGCACCATATGCCTTTTCAGAGGCATCACCAAATGCATGAAGCTGATATACCTCTACATCGTTCCAGTGACCCACTGTATAACATCGAGGTATTCTCCACCCTCTCACTGCATGCAAACCCTGCAACCAGCACTTGAACTGCTGTGCAATGATATCTCATCCCAGTCTAAGTGCAATCGCCATAGCGACTGAAACAAACACTTGAGCACTACAATGAAAGGTGCCAACAACCCCAAAGGGTCAAATAAACGTGCTAAATAACTCAAAATAACACGTTTGGTAACACAAACATCAAAAGACAATTCTAATCCATCAAAATAAAAACAATCCTCTGTAGGCATCCACTGTATGCCAAGGACTTAAGCATTTTTTCAGTGACAGTCCGGTCACTGAATTCCTGACTGAGCAACTCGCCCACAGTGTCACTATTTGAAACCCACTTTGAAAATTTCATGCCAGCTTGTTGCATTATGGAGTCTGCCTCTCTTATAAATGCACAACCTTCAATCTCATCATCACATCCAGAAATGAGATCATCCACATACAAATTCTGATTCAATTCATCCACTACATGAGAAGTAGGGTACTGGGACAAATGATGTTTCACAGTGGCATTTAACAGAAATGGGCTACACTTATTACTAAAAGGAACCCTTGTAAATCTCATTGTTTTCACAGTACCCATATCATCCCGTAAGAAACGATGGACATCACGGTCCTCTGGCTTCACTTGAATCTGCAAAAAAGCCTTGATTATATCAGCACACACAGCAACTGGCCAACGTCTGAAACGAATTAATATTTCAATGAGATTTGGAATCAGGGAAGGGCCAGTTTCTAAACAATCATTCAGAGATATTTCATTGTAACCCTTTGATGATGCATCAAAAACAGGGCGGATTTTTGTACTGGCACTCCCCTCTTTGATAACAGGCCTGTCAGGCATATAATAGACAGGGTGGGGCAGCTCAAACACATTGGGAATATCTTCAACTTGTTCAATGAAACCATTTTCAAGGTATTCACTGAAGACACCATGATACTGCTTTTCTAACATAGGTGTTTTAGCCAGTTTTCTAGAGGTGTTATTCAATCTCTTTCTGGACTGAGATTCATTTTCCAATAAACTACCTCTAGCAATTTCATTTTTCCATGGTAGAGAAACTTCGTATCTACCACTGTCTAAATGCACCACAGAATTTTCAAATTGTTTCATCAAACGATCATCTGAAAAGGACGACTCATCCTTTGCTACCCCTACACTCTCTAAATCCCAAAAACTATGGGCTGCTTTTTCAGAGAAGTCTGATAGACAGAATAACTGATGAGAATGTGAAACAAAAGAGGTCTCAGAAACAGGCACTACTCCTGATACTATCCAACCAAAAATGGATTTCTGAGCAATCAAATGTTGTGAAAGTTTCACTGTTTCACCAGTGAAAAATCGCCAATATGAATCCAGGCCAATGAGGAGATCAATTGACACCTTCTCCCCGGGACTATTTTCCACATTTACCACTTCTCCCTCAAGGGAATTCAAAAAATGTGGAGGTACTAATGGACAAGAAAGTGGCGCTGAAATGACTGGGACTCCAGTTGCCATGATTGAAATTACACCCTGATTTTCTTTCAAGACAACATTGTAAACATCACTAAATGAAGTTTGAGTTGAATTCTCATTGCCAAAGTAACTGTAAGAAACACATTCATGATCAACCCATTCAGGTGAAACCCTATTCACCAAATCTTTGGAAATGTAAGTTTTATCAGACCCTGTATCAAATAACACATTGGCATAAACACTCTCCTTGGGTCCCTGAATCTGAATTTTCACAACTTGCAAAAGTACCTTGCCCTTCCCAGAAAGTGAATGGTTAGTTACACCTGACCTATGAAATGCTTGGTTAGTCCCACCTGACCCAGGAGCTAAATCTCCTTGACCTACACCTAAGTTGGATCTAACAGGACATGCTTCAGTGACTGATTTAAATGCACCACAAAGTAACTTGTTGTGGCTACCATTGCATTTAGTACATGTAACCCTACACCTACTAAAATTGTGACCCTTCTTAACAGCTAAACATCTAAAACATGCACCTATCTGACGTAACATGCGCTTTCTCTCATTAGGTGAGACTGTAGTAATATCAAAACAGTGGTCAATAGATTGACCTGTACGATGGCAATAGGCACAAGAGTTACCTGAACTGTTCACACTTGTCTGCAAAGCTGCTGCAGTACATGGCAATGTTTTTGACCTTCCTGTTGAACCACATGTAGTAACTTCCATTGTGAATGACTGTGACCTTTCCATACGTTGAATTTCACGATGTAAAAAATCCATGGACCATTCCAGATCATTTTCCTGATGCAGACTGTCACGGGCCCATTCCAGTAGTCTCATGGTCTAAGCAGGAGCGGATCCAGGATTATTTGAAGGGGGGGGAGGTCCGGAACGACAGGCCTCAGATGCGAAGCCGGCAGTCCTTCCTTGGAGTGAGGTTCAGGGTCTGCTCAAGGGCCCCGCAAATTTTTGGTATCTTGGAGTGTTTTGGTAGGGTTTAGAACTATGATTCAGCTAGTCTAAATTGTAATTTCAAGAGGGAAATATTGGTGTGATATATTTTCAGAAACCGAAGGTGGGGGTCAGGAGGTAAAAATAATTTTGTTAATTCTTTTCGGCGAATTTACAGTGAACAATTTTTAAATGTCACTTTTACTCGATCATTTCTGCATAAAAGGTTAAGAGTACGAAGAAATTTCGTAACAACGCAAAACCATCCTTACAAGCATTAAGAGACACTCAGAGACACTCAGAAGCATAACCTAAAAATAAAGAAATTACCTTATGCTCCCCAAATGTCATGGTACCTATGCAAATGTTGGACACCTTCAGTCCCGAACTGCCTAAATAGTTGTACCCCATCAAAGAACCCTCCATTTTAACAAGCTAAAGAGATGTGAACTTCTCAGTAACAGTAGTCATCAAAGATATAACCTGTAAAGGTGTGAACGTTCGCGTGACATTACCGGTCAAGCCAGGTAACATTTGCATAATATTTCCATTTTTATCTCTTGCTTGACAAGTTCACATACTATAAATAAATTTCGTCCGAGTGACACAAAATTTTCATACATAGAAGAGGCAATAAAGATATATATGGTGGGCTCTGTTTTTATCATGCACAATATCAACAAAATCATTTTGGTGGACCACTATATAAAATGAAGGAGTCAGTGGCGGGTTAAGAGGGGGTGTGGCGGGGGGGGGGGGGGGGGGACACCCCCTTCGGTTTTTGAAAAAAGCACACTAATATTGGAATAAAAGTACTGAACCGAACAAAATGCCACCACGTCCTGTCAAATACCAAAATCCGCGCCCCCCCCTTTCCCCTTCAAAAATCCTGGATCCGCCATGAGCTCCTTGATGAAATGTGCTCACATTATATTATGCAAAACTCTTTCGGTCAGACACGTGTCACGACATGTGACGTGCGACACCGTTGCGCGGGTATACGTGTGTGTCGCACGAGTAGTTGTATCTATTACATATATTAGGAGAGACCGGGGCTAGTTGGCCAAGTTAGACACTTCTGGCCTTGGAGAGCCAACTAGGAATGAGTTAGAGTAACAAAACCTGTTTCAAAGTACAGGGGGGGGTAAGTGCTTATGAACTAAGCTACGTATGCAAGTTGCAACGTCATTATTTTTCAAATATAATGCCAGTTGGCTCACAATTTGACGAAGAAACGCAATTAATGTCAGGTACATAATGAATATAGCAACTGAGTTAAAACAGTACTTCACTTTGAAAAAGTTAACAAAAAATATACAGCAAACCGACCTAGGAAGTATAACTGCTTCATGTAGCTGTATAGCACCCTGCAAAAGATAAAGCATTAGGAGGCATTTTTACGTTGTACAAACCACATGTAATTATCTATTAGCAAGAGAAAAATTATCAAAATAGTC
>NW_019773640.1:23395-34271 GCF_001039355.2 Lingula anatina | reverse complement strand
AAAAAAAAAAAAAAAAAAAAAAAAAAAAAAAAAAAAAAAAAAAAAAAACAATATGGTAGCTAAAAACTTTTTAGCCTAAGGTTAATACACAGGTGTGTGTGGCAAGGTGAAGGGAATATTTATACAGCTGTGTAGCAAAACTCAATGTTTCAGTTCAGCTTTGCCTTAATGTCAAATGATGCAACAGTCTAGTTGGATATTGTGTTTGCTATTCTTCAAACACCTAAGACACTAAACACTCCAATTCACTAACAGATGGGAAAATCCACAAAATCAAAATGCTTTATTTTTGTTCCATTTTTTAAGTTCCATTTTCAATTTTCATAACACGCAGGTCAAGTACGAAAACCAGCATTATCGGGCAATTATTATAAATGTTATGCTGTTTGTTTTGTTTTTTTCACTTTTTTCAGCATATATGCAACATTATAACACGATAAGTGGAAAATCGCTTTTCCTTTTAGATTAAAACTTAAAGAAGTGATGAATATTCCTAATACGCAGGTCACGTTCGAAAATCGGCTTCAATTGGACTATTTTTTCAAACGTTGTGCGTTTTTTTCCTTTATTTAGCATATATGCAACACTGATAACGTATTTTAAGAAAACCCGATTAGCCTTCAGTCTTGCAACTCACAGGAGTGATCAGTCTGACTAGTATATAGTTCATGTTTGAAAAAAGTTAAGTTTTGATGAAATTATTAGCCCTTTTTGCATATAAATCGTTTTTTCATCATATTTAATTCTTAGGCATATTAACAGTCTCATTATTGAACTCATTAGATATCTAATTGTATTCTTTTGACATTTTCTGCATCTTTACAATGTTGTTAGTTGATTATATAAAAATGATGGTAAACCTGTTATTGTGTATTGTGTAACTAAGTGTCAAAATGGAAATTAACTTATATCATTAAAGTTTGTCAGGTTCAATCATTCACTATGTTCAGAATCTCAGAATGGAGCAAATTGGATATTTAAAATTGTTCTATTGATATTTTTCCTATGTCAACAATTTCCCTAGTTGATTATTTAAAAACGACGGTAAACTGATTATTTTGTTTTATGTAAAGAAAGGTGTTGAAAATAGAAAGAAAATTATTTCAGTACATTTATCTGTTGTTTACAATTTGGCATTTTGAAGGTGTGACTCTGAACTTTCATGACCTTGAAGACCATTCCATGTTAAAATTTCTGAATATCCATGATACTTCTACTTTATTATCAGAAAAATGATGGTCATTATGCTGTTAAGCATTATGTAATATTGCATCAAAATTGAAGACAACCCTATTTTTGGCACTACCTCCATAGTGACCATTTAAAGAAAAGCATATCACTTACTCTTCTCAAATTTACAGAAAAGTAGCATAGGACTAAATGCAGCTTCAGTTGGAAAACCTGTTTTATCAATTAACTTTCTGGAAATTATATAGTTTTTTATGAGAATTAAAATTTTCACATATCGACATTTTCAAGGTGTGACTTTGAAGTTCTATTGGCTTGAAGACCTTTGCTAGTCATATTTTCTGAATATCCATGATACTTTTACTTTATTATTAAAATTAATGGTAATTATGATGTTAAGCATTATGTTATATTGCTTGAAAGTTGAAGAAAACCCTATTTTGGACTCTGCTGCCAGGATGACGATTAAGGGAAAACCATGTAACTTATAATACTTAAACTTACTGAAAAGTTTCAAGTGCAGCTTCTTTTTGGGAAATCAGTGTGATTGTTTTTGTTTTGAAATTAATGCAGTTCTATAGAGTGCTATATGGTGCCACAGTAAATGGATGGCGGTCAGTATGTTATTGCCCTTTGGGTAATCACTAGCTAAATTCAGGACTATTTAGTATAATGTAATCATTTG
Organism: Lingula anatina; assembly: GCF_001039355.2. The sequence goes on along the minus strand of NW_019773640.1, from coordinate 32,398 downwards.
CCTAATAGATTACATAAAACACACGTTGAGATTTCATTGCAAAGTCCCATACCTCTCTTAACTGCGTCACATAGTTATATGTGGTACTCCAATGAATTTGATGTAAGTGTATTTTTGTTTAATAATGGTTTGGCATCAATGTCGTAACGTTTTAAGTTTAAAAGCGCTGTAAAAGATTGCCAATTACAATTAATCTTAAATGGACATGTCTCTCCTGGTCTTGTTTAACAGACGTATCATGTTGTACGGGTATGGAATCACAGGCATGGATATCCTGTTCAGTTCTTGCATCTACAAAATAAAGAAAAAAAATATTTAAAAAGATTGTGATTGTACACAAAAACAGCCTGATTCTCACATAAATATAATGCAAGTAAAATAATCAAGAATAAAGTTTCTACAAAAGATGTGTTTTTAACTCCATCTTAAAGTTAGCATTTGATTCAATTTAGAACCTATCAACTGGTAGCAGATTCCATTCTATTGGACCAGCTGACGTAAAGAGATGGCCCCTTATGTTAAAAATCCAAACAAATGCCTCATACCTGTTCCTGTGTGAGCTCCCAGCCAGTGGAGGCCCCGATATTGTCCTCCAATTGTGATATCTTGGTGGCTCCTATTATCACAGCAGACACTGTGGGTCTCTGATACAACCANCCAAACATAATATCTCATACCTGTTCCTGTGTGAGCTCCCAGCCAGTAGAAACCCCAAACATAATATCTCATACCTGTTCCTGTGTGAGCTCCCAGCCAGTGGAGGCCCCGATATTGTCCTCCAGTTGTGATATCTTGGTGGCTCCTATTATCACAGCAGACACTGTGGGTCTCTGAAGGAGCCAGCGGAGGGCGACTTGAGCCACGGTTTTACCTGAAATGTCGTGGACGTGCATTTGAAACAACAATTAACGACAGGGTTCCCATCCCTAGATCCATCTGACAGGATCGATACATCTCCACGGGGTTTCTCGCTAAATTCCTTAGATGTCTGGGACGCCTACTAAAGCTGCTTAACGATAATCATCCCTATCAGCTTCAGCACGCGTGACAGACATCTAAGCCGCTTAAGTTTTAACTTAAGTTTAAATTAAAATTGCAAATAAGCGAGAATCCCCTTGGAGATAGTTCGATCTAAAGTTAGTACGATAAGGTCTGGGAATGTTCTCAACAACAACAACAGTAATTATGATAATAATAACCAACAATAATACGCTGAAATAGAGAAGAAGGCTTTACTTGAAATATAATTGGACGTAAATATGCTTAAGGATATTATCGTTGTTCTTTGCGACGGTGATGCTTGCCAGCAAAATCTGTCTAATGTATTTGTTTCTGTTGGTTTGCAAAGTTCGAAAAATTACGCCTTTCACCTTGAGATAGAAAATGTGTATGACATCATTTTAAGTGGTGTGGCTTTGCATTTTGCCATCCTTGTCTGGCGTAAAACAGTGTACTCCTTATCTGTGTCCTTGGATTACTGCATGCCCGTTCGATTCTATGAAAGCACTTATGGTTTGATCAGAAGAATGTCTTACCATGCTCCTTCCCCATTCTTTCCATGGCTTCCAGAAGGTTCCAAGTCCTGTCATTGTTAAAATGGTCCCAACAGGGGTGGCTCTCCGCTTGCCGTGTCTCGGGTTTCTCACTTGCCCAGCCAATTCTGCTCGCCCTTGGATCGCCTGGTCCTGCCATGTCCCGCTTGAATTTTCCACTTAAAAGACCACTAAAATGAATATTATTTATTTAATTAAACAGAAGTAAATGGCCAGACAACTTATATTCAGTACCCGTCTTTGGCCAGCGAGAAATTTTGTAAAAAAAAAAAAAAAACATGGCGGCATCTCGCATCTGGCCGAAAAAAAAAGAAAAAAGGCCAGTTTTCTTTCTGTCTGGTTGAAACTATACATGTAAGTTGCCTTTCATCTAGTCGCCTCTTCTAAGGTATAGGAGGAAAATGGCAGACTCCTTTTGACTTACCCCTTCAAAGGACTCCATGGTAAGAACGCGATCCCTTCATTCATACACACATCCAATAGTTCATATTCTGTTTCCCGGGTAAACAAGCTGTACTGTTGCTGAAGATGTGAAAAATTACAAACTGTGTCAAACGTCTGGTATAGTGCAAACCGCCTTAATAGCTTTATATTTTTTTAATTATTTATTTATTTATTTATTTATTTATTTTCATTCTTAGAAACTAATGAATACATTTCACTACCCCTGGGTTAGGTACCAGTTTCTCGTTGATTATTCACTCTGTTACAATACATGGTATCCTGGAGGTGTGACGGCCTTGACATTGGATGTTGATTACCAGCATCCCCTACCCTCCGCCACGGCCGTTTATTTTATTTACTGGACTTTTACTCTGACGTGGCGCAAAGAATAACCACAAATTTAAGCTAAGACAGATCTGTGAATATCTATTTAAAAATCAATATGTGGTAGAGGGTAAGCATCTCATATAACACCCCCCCCCCAAAAAAAAAAAAAAAAAAGTTCTCTTAATACGACTCCGCGCACCTGAACCAGTAGTGGATGGCGGCGGGAAAAGTTTGTTTTAGAAATGTGCGTTTTGGTATCCTTTTAGTGGATTTTACTGCTACGTTAGCACAGGCGCGAAAATTAATGAATGCGGTACTCTTTAGGTGTCCTTCTACATTAACGGAAACCAACCAAACAAAGAACGTTATTATAACGATATCATAACCAAAAAACGTTATACAGCGTTCTGTGTTTTGCTGGGAATAAGTTTCACGTACAGCGTGATGCGGCAAGGAAGCTTCGTTTTAACTCCAGGGCCTCCTGTTCTATGTTTCTCGTTGGTAAACCAGTCAATGGCACTTTTGCCATGTAATTGAACAAGGTTGGGGCACATGTTTGGTTTCGTGTTGTTTCGTCCCCTATGTATTTTTGGGAGAAGAGGGAGATTGGTTTAACTCCATTGCTAAGTAGGGGGTCCGTGGGCACGTGAGGGGAGCGTGCTTGCTGTGGCCCCCTAGATCCGTTATGGGACGAAGACATTGCCAGTGTCTGCAAAATGTGTATTATCTGGGGCCACGACCACATTATGAAGACTATCGGTTAACCAAACATTTCATGAACTATACGTGATACAACTAGTTATTAACCTACAGAGTATGATTACACGGTTAATCTTAACTTCAACACAACCCTAATGGTTAATGACTTTTTCCAACCCCGTAAACACCATAAGGGTCCACCAACGAATAGATACTAATAATAAGGTTAATCTAAAATTCAACACATACCTGTAGACAAACGACGCTTTCCAACCCCATCAACTTGACATGTTCCACAATCTTCTGTAGCTGCCACCCCGTCACGTTGCTAACGCCAATATGGCGAACTTTACCGGCACGTACAAGATCGTTGAGAGTGCGGAGAGTCTGTTCTACGGGAGTAGCGTTATCCCATATGTGGGTCTGTAAATAAAAGAAAAGGGCTCATTCGGCATAGGCGACTAACTAGTCCGAGGGGTGAAACATGGCCACCCACTACAAAGCTTGCCGTCTAATTCGCTGGTAGACACTGAATAGATATCCCATGGGGAAGGGTTGGCCATATTTAGCCCTCGGACTAGTTAGTCCCCTATTCTGAATGGAGCCTAATATAACTGACCATGAAACGTGTCGAATTGTTGCTGTTAGTATTAGGATAAAAAACGGGAGCCTGAAAAATAAGTCTCCCGTTTAAATGCATTCAAAGTGAATTGACATGTCAAATCTTAACCACTAAACCCAACCAAATGTCACCATATAGTTTTAAAATAGCTTTACTTTAAGAAATACCAAAATATATCGTTTCATTTTTCAGAAAAATGAGCAACGTGGGTTGGATAAATTTATTTTGTTTCAAGAAATTTACTATTTGGCTGGAAAACAAAAAAAACTTTAATTTTTAAGATCAATGAGCTATGCACACTATGTACAATGTATATACATTGCTTAAACAAACAAAAAGTAATTCTTTACATAGTAGAGGTCAATGTAATCAGTCTGCAGCCTCTTCAGACTCTGTTCCACGCCGTGCATGATGTGTTTTCTGCCCAATCCTACACTATTGTGGTTATTAGGATCCATCTGCAGAAACACTTTCGTGGCCACCACGAATTTCTCCCGATCTTGTCTGAAGCAAAATGAATTCAATCATGAACAGAATATGTCCTTATTGACAAGATTTCTTACCAACTTCAGTATTAAGAGTTGACAGCATTATTGAATATGTTTTTTGTTTTATCCCAAGTATTCAGAATTACTCTTAGCCGCTCTTATTTTTTTCTTGTAATCACGATTTTCACAAATAAAGAAGACCAGAGAGGTGAAGGTCACCTCCTGAGGATGTACCACCAGCAAGTACCAATGCTGTGTAGAAAAGAAATAGTTTGCAGAGAACAATTTTTTGAGTTGGTCTTGTATTAAAGCCTGAGGGCCGACAACCCATGTCTTAAAAGGTAAAATCACGTCTAGTCTCTAAGAAACTATAAACTTTCTACCAGCTGGAGATTGTTAATGAAATTTAAGTAAAGTACTTCTGAAGCCAAGTTCCCACTATCTCCTCGGACTCTCCTCTCTGGTACATGTCGGCCGTGTCCAGGAAGTTTCCTCCTAACTCGGCAAACCTGTCCATCATGGCGTGGGCGGCTGTCTCATTCAGGTTACCGGGCCGACCTTCCTGTTGATTATACACAGTTAAACCATGCTACATGACCAAAGACACACTGGACTTCATACACGTGTATTTTGTAATTCAAATTTTAAATAAGGGTAGGCCTATATATATATATATATTACATGATTATGGTAAAAAGGTTATGCATGTTTAATATGTAAATACAAGTAATGGCCGTTGTCTGTAAAATTGTGTCTGTAAAATGTGTAAATAAAAATGACGGCCGTTATCTGTAAATTTGTGTCTATGAAATGTTAAATAAAGGCGATAACTTGTGATAAAGGCGTTATCTGTAATAGGGACACTGCAATTAAACACTATTTCTGCCATTGGTCCGAATGTTCACTATAGAACCTTCGGACCAATGAACCCTTGACTAAAAAATCGATGAAAGTGTTACCGCTTTTCGGACCAATGAACCTTCGGACCAATGAACCTTTGGACTATCGAGACGCCCCTGAGCACTAAGTAGGAGCGGATCCAGGATTATTTGAAGGGAGGGGGAGTTCCGGAACGACAGGCCTCGGACCCATGGCGTGGGGTGTGGGGGACTCGAAAAGGTTAGGTGTTTTGGAGGGCAAACGGTGCCCTTTGACACGGTTTAGAACTATGATTCAGCTAGTCAAAATTCTAATTTCAAGAGGGAAATATTGGTGTGATATATTTTTCAGAAACCGAAGAGGGGGGGGAGGCAGGACCCCCTGACCGCCCCCCTCCCCCCCCTCTAAATCCACCACTGCTTAATAAAGTGACAAAATATATACAGCTGCTGAAAATGTAATACACTTAAGGATAAGAAGTAACAGTAAAATCGTTAGGTTAAAAATTTAGGTCAAGCTTACTCTTACTAGATCGTAAATATTATACCAGTAATTTTTAAGGATGATCTGTTTACATGTGGTTTAGTTTATCAATTGCTCTCAAAATCGTAAAAAAACTTTTCCGTTATTCTTTTCAGCAAATTACAGTGGACAATTTTTACATTTTCACTTCTATTTGATCATTTCTACATAAACAAAGCAATTTAGTAATTTTCATTCTTACATGTATTAAACCACAGAAACACTCTAAACCATAACCTTAAAATAAAAAATACCTTATGCTCTCCAAATGTCAAGGTACCCAGGCAAATGTTGGACACCTTTAGTCCCGAACTACCTAAAAAGTTGTACCCCATCAAGGAACCCTCCATTTTAACAAGCTCAAATGATGTGAACTTCTCAGTGAAGGAACCAGACTTTTTATCAGCGTCTGTATAAGTGGAGGGCAGCACCCCCTGCTCTTTCTGATAATTTTCTTTCACTGAGTCATTACACCTGTCAATGCGTGTACTTACGCACGTTCGGCTAAGCCAAAAAATATTTGCATATTTATCTCTTTCTAGCCAAGTACATTGACTAAAAATAAATGTCGACTGATCGAGTGACACAATTTTTTAATACATTGAAGAGATAACAAGAATGTGTTTCAGGCTCTTTTTTCTAGAGTAACATGCATATAATCCGATTGGTGGACCACTAAATGAGATGTACTCATAACATGCAAATGTGATTTGAAAAAAAAAAAAAAAAAACGAAAATCCTTCAAACTATACTGTAAAATCGTTTAGTTGCTCATAACATTAATTGTTAAAATACTAAAGAGCAGTTTTGTGCATAAAACTTCATAACTATCAAGAAGTCAAAAAGAACTTGTCAGCGCGATCAAAATCCAATAATCTTTCTGAAATTGTCCAATATTATGCTATTTTAAAGTGAATAGAAATTATGATATTGGAAAAGATTTTTTGGCATATATGTATGTTTCACAAAAGTCAATAGAATGCCATTAATTCGGTATTCCTACATTTATTTCACATAATCAACTTATTACACAAATGTTCACTTCCTTCTTTGTTTAAACCTTATCTCACATTGTTCAATATCATAACCATAATTACCTTAAATGTGACCTTGACCTGAACTTTGACCTTTATAAGGTCAGCAAAGGTCCCCAATACTTAGTATATAATATTATGTTCAACACATGGTGTTTTTTTAGGATCACCTCTTAGGCTTCCCCTACTGACTGGTTTAAAACAGAGATCAATATGTCAGTCTTTTCATTGATGAATTCTTCTTTCCTTGTCTTAATTACCATAATCAATATCACAATACCTTTTTCTGAAGAATCTTTTTTAACATTTAAAGTTGATGAATTCTCCTTTCCTTGTCTTATAATTACCATAATCAATATCACAATACCTTTTTCTGAAGAGTCTTTTCTTAACATTTAAAGGCTAAGCTTCATGTAATACCCTGCACTATAGACTAGAAAACCAACTGTAAGCTGTTATTAAGGCATCAAAATTTAAGTTCTAATTTTGTAGCGCACATGTACATGTATCAGTTTTTTTTTTTTTTTTGTTCATATTGACAAAAAAACTGCTATATAAACACCCAGAAAAACTGATAGCTAATGTCACTGAAAGTGATTTACGTCAAAAATAAAAAAAAATTGGATATTTAGCTGAGCTTAGTGTGAACTTGCAACAAGTTGAATGAAGGCAAGTCACGTCTATGAAAAGTATCGATACCATTATCCATTCTAATATAATAAATATTACAAAAGCAGTCTGGATAGCACCTTGCAAAAGATTAGGCAAGAGGAGGCATACCTACATTGTACAAACCACATGTAATTATCTAGTAGCAAGAGACAAATTAACACAATAGCCCGAGTGGAAAAGCAATATGGTAGCTAAAAACAAGATGGCTGCACTTTTTAGTCTAAAGTTAATACACTGGTGTCTGTGGCAAACATGGACTTTGGACTTAAGGGGAAGGGAATATTAATACAGCTGTGTAGCAAACCTCAGTTTCAGTTCAGCTTTGCCTTAATGTCAAATGATGCAAGTCTAGTTGGATATTGTTTGCTATTCTTCAAACACCTAAGACACTAAACACTCCAATTCATTAACAGATGGGAAAATCCACAAAAGTGAAATGCTTTATTTTTGTTCCATATTTAAGTTCTATTTTTCAATTTACTCTATTAACATGGGTACACATGCAAAAAAAAAAAAAAAAAAAAAAATTGCCAAGACAGAATTTAATCAAATATATGCACAGATATGTTGAAACATATTCCAGTAAGTCTTACAAGACTAAAAATAAAATAATTATTAATACTGTCACTTTTACTGCATAATTAATATTTATATGTGATACATAAAGACAAAAGTCAACACAATGTTAACAACAAAATCCTCTTTATATTCCACTGGTCCTCGAGATCTTATAACCCTTTTCACATTGAAAACAGTTTCTAACCGTACCACCCCAGTTTCAGTGACTGGCTACTGGCTCTTACACATGGGACCCCTAAACGAAAAATGGAGCCCCTGCACTAAGCAAAGCTAGTTAATAGGATTAATTTTGGTTGGTACATTGGTAAGGGAATAACCCCCTAGTGTTATTGCATCTTAAGACCAGTCAAACTGGGCAGTACGGAAAACCACAACGATCATTGTGAAAAAGGCCAAGCAAGACAATTGTGCCCTTACAGTTTCACCTAATTTTCACTTAGATCACACTAATGATTTAATGTTTTAAATAATGACTGGGTTTGATATTTACTTTACGAAAAAAACTGATACCAAGCTTGCCGTGTTGGAGCACAGTGAGATCAACACAACTGAACCTAATTTGATGCATCTTTTACATCATCATTCTCACAAACACATAGTATTTCACAATTCTTTTTTCAAAAAAGGCCACAAAGGCCAAAAGTGCAACACATGGCATTGACATCTCAAGTCTTTTTTTACTACACATTCACCTTAAATGTTGCATCCTGCAAGGATGATAGCACGTCACAAACAAATAGTAGTACTTTGAAACAATATGACGCTGCACTAGAAACAACATGGCTAATGTTCCAAATGTGGGTTTGTTCACAACCAAGCTGAGCTGGGCCAAAATGAGATGTGGCTAAAATATGGCAGGACCCACTTGAAAGCATGCCAAGTGATCCCTGCAGGGACACCATGCATGCGAAACAAGGTATATTGTATTAAGCGGCACGCCATTAAGTGTGCCCCATATTTGAACCGGGGCTCAGTTACTCTACGACACAACTTGGTTGTGAACATAGCCTAAAAAGTTCTGTCCTTAGATTGCATTTACATTTGTGACTTGCAATGGGAGGCTACATGCTGTGCAAAAAACAAGATCACAGTGCACAGGGGATGCATCCCTTGTCCTTTTTTTTAAGTTGAGACCCCCCCCCCCCAAAAAAAAAAAAAAAAAAAAAAAAAATAAATAAAAATAA
>NW_019773640.1:0-20081 GCF_001039355.2 Lingula anatina | reverse complement strand
GGGGAAGGACAAGGAGAAAGAAAATGGGAGGGGATAGTTCATCCTCCCTCCCCTCCATTTTCATATTCCGTCTCTGTTGATGGATCATACAAGTAACTTTGACTTAGTTCTGAATATGCTTGTAAGTTAAGTACCTCCGTCAGTGAAGGAGGTTATGTAGTTATACATGTAAATATTGGTTTGTCTGTTTGTTTGTTGACAAGTATCTGAAAAAAGTTCTTCACAAACTTTGTTCAAAATCTCAAGACCGACATGCAGTTATCCAGGTGGAAAGCGCTGAATACAATGTCAACTAAATCTTGATATTTTCTAGAATTATTATTTTTGCTTCATTCCCTAGCAGAGGCTTGCACTTTTAGTTCTTAAAAGCTCCATGTCTTCCAGCAAGCGAGATAAACTCCTTCACCGTCATCTCATCTAGGTTGTGAAAAGCCTCGGTCTGGGTAATGGCGGTCAGGTGGTTCAGACAGAACCTGAAACAGAATTCTTCAAGCTCCTGAAAGTACATAATAATAATAATAATAATAATAATAATAATAATAATAATAATAATAGGAATGAATTGTTGTTTCAAACATCATTTACTACAATATCATTTCCCATGTGAACCCTGACGCACATGTCCCATGGTCCTCCTCAACATAATTATTACATTTTTTTTTTCAAAATTTACCTCCCTATTCTGATTCAAGTGGACCTCTATCTTAGGTAAAAGGAAACTAAAATCATCAGTCTTTCATAACAACTTTCCAACCAAGTCATGTTGTAAATTATTTTGAGACCAGCTTTTGAAATCTGAGGTATTTCATGATTTAATTTAAAAGGAACATTTGAACTCTGTTATTTTGTGAAATTGTACCTCAAACATACCTTAGCATGATATTTGATGGCGGCGGCGTACAGCATAGCAGCGTTGTCTACAGTTATTCCTTGTCTTATGATCTTTTCGCAGATTCTTTTCAGCTGTGTCTCACAGTACGAGTTAGCCAGGTCCAGTAGGCCTTAAAATATAAATGGGTATCATATTTTTGGTTTTTATTGATTTTTCTTTCTTTTCTATCCCCTCCACCTTTTACCTTCTCTCGCCAAACCTACATTTATCAATACACGTTATGCAGCTGAAATTTTCTAAGTGAAACTTATAACTTCAATTCAAATGAAATTCCTTTCAACTTGAAGAATCACATAGAAAATCACATTTTCATTCAACTCATTTTCAAAATTAAGGCCAGCAAAGGTGGCAAATGATAAGCTGAAATTTAATTGCGTCTTAATACTTCAAGAATCTAAAAGTTAATTTTTCCTGACAAACAATAACAGTCTAAGCTCAAATATTTGAGGAATTCCTAGGAAATAGGTTAAAAAATTCTGGTTATGGACCCTCACCTATGGCATCCTCTGGGGCCAAGTCCACCATGTCAGAGTACAGATACTGCAGGAAGGCTCGGTACACAGGGTACGTGAACTGAGTAATCTCTATCACACTGAAACATAGACCATATACAGTTTATGCAGGAAGGCTCTGTACACAGGGTACATGAACTGAGTAATCTCTATCACTCTGAAACATAGACCATATACAGTTTATGCCGTATTTCTTTTCTTTTGTTAATTTTCTGTCTCATGGGTCCAAAGAAAAGATTATTTGATATATCCCTTGTCAACTAAATTAAAAGACAATCTACACATTTATAAATGGATCTTTTGTTTGGTTTAGTGTATTGGAATGTATTGCTGGGGTAGCGCTAACACTCGCCAATTTAGCCAAATGCTAAAACTGACCGACTTTGGCTAAACAAAATAGGGTTAATTTGACTGATTTAAGTCAAATTTAAACCATTTGTACCAAAAAGTGTTGAAAAAGTAGTAATTTGGCTAAGTGAAAAAAATTGCTAGCGCCACCTCAGTATTATTATTAAAAATGTAAGAGGGAAAATAGAAACCACGTACTACAACTGTGCATGTGATATTGTCACAATACCAGCTTAACTACTAAAGAAATAATTTTTTCTGCATTATTATTTCTAATTTTTTACCTATTTCTTTATTAATGGTAAATTGTTTATTCTTTTTTGAAGTATTGCATTAATGAAAGATCACCGAATATCTTTGAACCAAAAGAATGAAAAGTATATAAAGGTGTTGTTACTTTTTATTATCTTCATCCCAACATGTCTGGAACATAGACCGGAAATGTTCACACCTGGAATATACATAGACACAGCTAATAATGGGCTTTATAGAGGGAGTAGGGGCAGAGATAAGTTCAACCTCTCTCTCTCTTTGTCACCCTTCTCTCTCTCTCTCTCTCTCTCTCTCTGTCATCCTCCTCCCTTCCCTTTCTCTCTTTCTCTGTCATCCTCTTCTCTCTCTCTCTCTCTGCCTCCTTCCCTCCCCCCCCCTCTCTCCTCCCTCTCTCTCTCTCTCTCTCTCTCTCTCTCACACCTCTGCTCTCTTTCTCTCTTCACTCTCACTTTCTCTCTCACAATCACTTTTTGATTTCCAATAGCCCAGCCAACATGTTCTTGTAGGTATGGGAACTATGGGATATCTTTAAGCTCTTAGCAAAATATCAGGCCTGCTGCAAATTTGCTGCAATACTGCTGCAAACTTTTCATTTTGCTAAGGGATATTATATAAAAGTTAGAATGCATTCAACAGAAAATCATGTGAAGGAGTTATTTCTTTTCTTCTTAATTATTTATTTGATAAGGTTCGAAACAAAGCAATAAGATCAAATTGTGCAGACTTTTATAGCACAACATTCCTCTTTTGAGTTCAGGAAATAACAATCTACCTACATGAGTAAATAATTTCTTACCTGATCTTAAGCAAACATTTGTGCACATGAATTTGACGACCTTCAACTAAAAACTTGAGATCACTTGTGTCCTGAAATGAAAACACTAGTGTCTTAAAATGAGGTCACTCGACATCATGAAAAAAAGGTCAACGGGAACTTTGAAATACAAACAGTAGTGTCCTAGAATAAGGTCATTATAGTCCTATCTTAGGTCACTATAGTCCTATCTTAGGTCACTTTTGTCCACTTTTAGGTCAATATTGTCCTATCTTAGGTCACTATTGTCCTTCATTGTCCTTCAATGCTATCTGGACACAGCTGTAACCAATAGTTGAGAGCAGAGGGAAGGATGTTAGTGTGTGTGTGTGTGTGGGGGGGGGGTTTAGATTAAACAGATTAAACAATTTACAGACTGTGGTTAGTAAAGTCAAATCACTTAGCCAGCAAAGAAGTTATGCCAACAGGATTGATCCATCTTCAATGTAAACACAGACGGCATATAGCAAAGGTCTGGGTCAAGTAAAGTCAGTCTATCTTCAATGTAAACAAGACTTGGGGTATAGCTTTTAAACAGACTTATCTCTTAACAAAGGAGCCATTCAGAACAGTGGACTAACTAGACCAAGGGTCAAATATGGCCGACCCACTTGAATACTTCCCCACGGGATATCTATTCCGTGTCTATTAGTGGATTAGACAGCAAGCTTTTTAGTGGGTCACCATATTTGACCCACAGACTAGTTAGTACACTGTTCTGAATGCAACAGTTATACAAGACTAGCATATGCATATCCATTCACTCAGGAACTCAAAGTGCTACCACAATAATATGGAAATTGAAGATTTAGATTTTTTTAAACTCATTCTCTGTGTTTATACATACAGGGTCATCAAAGGCCTTGAACACACTGTCTGGCACTTTGCAGCTGTTTACATGTTCTGAAAGTAAAATAAAAACACTTTGGAAAATCTTAATTTCTAAATAATTCAAAAACTTAATGAGCTCTGAATGTCCCATTTAATTACATTTAAATATCATTATTCTATACATCCTAATTAAATTTTAAAACACAAACTATATAAATAAGGATAATTAACAGTGCAAATAGATACATAAGCAATTAAGGTGACCTTACTTTTTTCTTGAAATATACCTAATTCTACTAGAACAGAAAAATTTGCACAATAGATGAATAAACAACATTAAAATTTGAAGGCGCAACTGACCCAGCTGTAGTGTTCTGCAGGTCACAGGAGGGTGAGCAAATGCTGAGAACACGTCATCGATGGTGTGGAACTTGGTCTCGATGGGTACAGTAATAGACTGCCCCCTACACTGTCCCCACATCAAGACGCGCCCGTTCTGCAACATGCCCGTAGAGGTGTGGTTGTAGTGGCAGGCGGCAATCTCCACAAACCTGAAAAAATTGAGATGGTTAGGATTACAGTTGCCTTGAAATGGCAGGCTTGAGTCTGCAAAAACTTTAAAAAAAAATCACTGGATAAGAGAGGCAACACTGCCTTCTGGGTATGTATCACCAGCTTGGTTAGAGATGTGGTTGTAACAAAAGCAGACCCATAGCTAGCAATTTCAAAAGAGTGGCTCTTTTACTGAAAAAGTGGACCTTTTGCCATGAAACCTTTGTGTACCTAGATCAAATTTTACCCAGAGGGGACCTTTTCCTGACAAAAAGGGGGGTTCTTTCAAGCCCCCCAAACCCTCCCTGGCTACAGGCCTGGAAAGGCTGATACAGGTATCTCCACAAACCTAAAAACACACCAGAGGATCAGAAGGGTGGAACACAAAGCTTTATTAATCACAAAAAGCCTATACTTAATCTGCTAACATCCCAATTCACTAAACCCAAAGTTGGTCATGTCACCATCGATTTTCTCACCTTCCCTTGTCAGTGGCCACCTTGGCAGGAGTGACCATATTGGCTTTGTTCCCCGTCCCCAGCTGTCCATAGGAGTTGGCGCCCCAGGCCCACAGCGTGCCCTCATCAGACAGTGCCAGGGAGTGCGCGTAACCGCACGTTATCTATAAGGGGAGTGCGTATGCATTTTAGGCCACATTCAGAATAGGGGACTAACAGATAGGCAGATAGCCATCTGTGGAGATTATGTGGTCAGATGGCAAGCACAGATTTTAAAATAATTGTGATAACGGCTGTTTTGGTGGTAAAAGAGAATTCATTATATTTCTATGAGTTGTTTAAAATGCATTTATTGTGAAATAAGAATCTCATACAAAGAGTTGCTATCCCTTAAAGATATATTTACCTTGGTGTAACTCTAATGTGTTCTGCTTACCTGGACGATAAAGATATATTTATAATAGAATAAAATAGATAAAAGAGAGATATACTAACCTGATTGATGAAGATCCCAGTGAGTCCAGCCACTCTACAGGGGTTGGGTTGGTTCACATTGTTCCCTAGTCCTAGCTGTCCATTACCATTATAACCCCAACCATATACCTGAACACAGAAACAAACACAGGGGTACAAGCACTGGTTTCATTAAAGTGTTACCTTTATGTGAAGGCCGACCTTAAAAGAAAGTCATTAATCTTAAACTGATACTCAATTTATATGCCCCAAATCCAGAAATATCGTAATAACTGCCACAGTCTTGCTAAGCTTAAATTCGGAGTTCTGTCTCACAAAAGAATATTTCTTAGGCCAAAAGTCTGTCTTAACTTATAGTTTAGTTAGACCAAAATTAAGGTTAACTTCCATTTTAAGATCTGGTAAAATACAGTATCCACATTTCAGTAGATTCAATTCACAATCCAGTATAATAAAGTTGGTTTAAGAAGTAGTCATTATTTTCTTTTTTTAATAACAACAGACAAGATATGACAGAGTAAGCACTGGTCTAAAACAATAGCCATACTCTCTGGTTATTAAAAAAGTTTTTAATTGGTGTTTACTCACATCTCCTGTGTCTAACAAGGCCATTGAAGATGTCTGTCCACATGCAATCTGAACTACGACTTTGGAACCTGGAATTTAAAATAAAAATTATTAAATTAATTGGCACACAAATATAGTTGGTTAACTTTTGAAAGCAGTTTCTATATGCAAATATTTGTTGATTTTCAAGTGCCTTAATGTTAAAATTGTACAAATATATATCTTCACTCTTGATATTTTTTTCAGTTTTCATTTAAGATGATTGCAAATCTGTGACTTTGGACTTTGTCCAAGAGAACGACAGAAGCCATGCATGCGAGGTCATAAGTATCCCATTTATTTCATTACAAAAAAAAAATCCTGACCTTCTCTCTACCTCACCAACTTTCCCCCACCAGTAAATCGGTGTTCGGGCATACGTAAAACATATGCATATATACATGCACACACACACACATTATATAATGTACATTCAATCACCCTCTGAGACACGCACATGCAAAAGACAAAAGTGCACGCACGCACGCACACACACACACACACACAGATATTACCTATACAGGCAGTGACCCTCCTGGGGGTGGGTTGGTTAGTGGTGGTGCCTGACCCAACCTGACCACAGTTGTTCTGACCCCAGGCAAACACCTGGAATGAAGTAGATCAAGACTATAAGACTTCCTATAGGGTAAATTCATACAAAATATCTATTTAAATCTCTCCCCCCCCCCAACACATACACATGCACGTGTGCGCAAACACCATGGAGCACTCACACATGCCTTGGATGAAGTATTTGAAGATTGCATAATTTCCAACAGAGATAATTCATCGAAATTAGATAATTCATCGAAATTATTTCTTTTTAAATCTTTTCCTGGTAGTACCTTACACAGCAATAATGGTTCAACTCTATTACTCACATGTGATTTAGGATTGTTGGGGAAAAAATAGGTAGAAATGACTGGGTGGCCTTAGGACTAGGGTCTTAGGGCCACTTAAGGATATATAAAAAGGGGGGGAAAAAAGCCGATTAAAAAAAAACTTGTCTGATCACAAGGAAATACCCCCCTCAATATGAACACAAACCCCTGGGTCCCACCTCTCCCTCCAAGGTCCTGGCCAGTGAGTGGTGACTACCACAGGCCACCTGGCAAATCTTCTTCCCTATCAGGTTAGTGGAGATCAACATGGGTACTGTGCCTTGGTTAGTACTGCCATTACCTAGCTGACAGTAGCCATTGTGACCCCAGCTGTACAGGTCTCCACCTAATAATAATAATAATTATAATAATAATAATAATTGTGACCCCAGCTGTACAGGTCTCCACCTAATAATAATAATTATAATAATAATAATAATTGTGACCCCAGCTGTACAGGTCTCCACCTAATAATAATAATAATTATAATAATAATAATAATAATTGTGACCCCAGCTGTACAGGTCTCCACCTAATAATAATAATAATTATAATAATAATAATAATTGTGACCCCCAGCTTTACGGGTCTCAACCTAATAATAATAATAATAATAATAATAATAATAATAATAGTAATAACCATTGTAACCCCAGCTATACAGGTTTCCTCCTATATAAAATGACATCATAACAGAATTAGAACTTAGTTCTTGTAATTATTTAATTATTATCAAATTACTAACAATCATTATTTATGATCGTAATTAATAAGAAACAGATTGCTAATTTTTGCTTATTTGTTTTTTTTTTTTTTTCTTCACAATTTACCTGCAGTAATGGATAAGACATGTGGCCCGCTTCCATAAGCAAAGTCCACCACATTCTTTCTACACAGCTGTTCTACCTTCTTGGGTTCCATGCTGCTCTGTGAGTCACCTGTTACCATGGCAACATTGCACAGGGTAATCAAATTTTCTAGACCAAATATCTGATTTTTTTTACTTAGCCACATCAATTTTTTCAAGCCTTGCATGGGAAGCTAAATATCCTAAACATAACCAAATATTATAAAATGATTTTAAAAATACTTTACATTCAACTGATATGTTAACTATTAATGTCAATTAACTGTTTTACATTTTCGGCAATGTTTGTGCCTTAAATGAAAATCTGGTATCAGATATCAAATAACAAATATGTATATTGCTACACACCTAACCCCAAACAGCCACAGCAATTCGATCCCAACGAATACACATCATCGTCCTTGGTCACCATCATGGCCTCATTCCCAGCACTTCCAAACACGCACGCCTGGACGATGCTATTCCTGAAGTCTGGGTCCAGCAGACTGAAGATCGGCCAACGATCCAGGTCCAGCGATGTCATATTGATGGGGGAGAGAAGCGGAACAGCCAGTGTGTTACATGTAAATTGCAAGTCCAGAGGGAGGTTAATGGAACAGCCCTGGTGGCACAGCAGCTGGCAGAGGGAGGTACATGCACCCAGGTCTTGGATGGATTGGACCAGTTAGGAATACACACAGCCTCGGGGCAGCAGGCTGTACAGTTGACATGAGAGACACCTGAATAATAGACAGGGAAAACTAGTACTAGTATCCTCTACCAGGGCCACAGATTGATTTTTTTACTAGATATCCACAGATAATGTTTCTTGCTAAATATGGTCAATCTTCTAAGTGTGGCTGGTCGAAAATGTGCCTGTAATATCTGCCGCCCTGGTATAGGGTAGAAAACTAGTTATCTTAATTGCACCAGGAAAACTAACAATGAAGTTATCGTACTTGGTGGTTCCAACTATCCCTGCGTGGACTTTTGCTGAAAGCAATCATATTAACAGATTAAAATGCCTTTGCCTGGCATTGAGTTAAATACAGAAAAGCTGGTGATTTAACAAATACTACTACGTTGGAAACAAGTATAGAGGCGTGTTAATCTGATTAAATATGAACAATTTTCAACAAACTTTAATTTTTTTAATTTCTTTTTAATTGCAAATGCTTTAGGTGATCTTGGATGACCAAGACCAAGGAGTTGTTTTCTAAAGACAAACTCCCTACCATACCCTAACTTACGTTCCACATGTTTGGACCAATCAAAAAATTAAATCTGGTTAAATTATGTAAAGGCTGTAAAAATGAATGTTTATTTCTGCTTACATTGTTTTATTGTAGCATTTTGGGAAAAGATACCATACTCTACCAGAGATCAAACCAGGGATGCTTGCTCTTGAGAGGGCCCTACCGCTGAGGTATAAAGCCTGGGTCTACCCTGGCCAGTCACTATTCTGCCAAATAGTGGAGGGTGTTTAAAGAGCGTAGGGAATACCCCCCCCCCCTTTAATCACCAGTCACCAAGATTAAAACAGCTCAATCACCAATCACCAAGAATTCCCGAAATATGTTTCACGCAGAATATTGGGTTCAAATAAGGCATCATGCTCGAAAAATAAGGCCAATCACGTGGAATGCAAAAGGTATTCCCTATACCCTCTTTAAAATGGTGAAATACATGTAATGGTTAATACTTATGCTGGACGCCTAGTCATGTAATTCTGACTCTGTAGCTGTGGCTGGCATGTCTAGACGGAGAGGACACACGCGCAACCCATCATATTAACTTAAGGGCAAGAAGATACATTGTGCTGGTAATATTCCATTCGAAGTGTCTTTCAGAGTCCTTTCACTCAGACAAAACTGTCATTCTTTGCACACATAGACCATGACCCGCAATCAATATGGATTATGCATAAGAAGAGAACTTCTCTGAAGAGCCATTCCTTCATCAGATGCGAACTTTTCTCATCATGACTTTAACGCGGGCACCTACTATACAGAATGTACCTATTCACTGTGTACAAAATGTACCTATTCACTGTCTCTCATGAGTCATATCACAAAAATAATCTGACGCTCAGCTGAGTTGGTATACGCACAATAAAAACTTATTAGCGGTAATGCCATGCACTTACTCGAGTAAATATTACTATATACCTTTAGTCATTTACACATACCTTTGCTGATGTAAATTAAACAGCGTGCTAATGCGCCGAAAAAGAAGTTTTCGATCAGTTTTCCTTTCTTTTTGTGCTTTTCTAATCTATCTGTTTTCGACTGTAGGTGTCGCACAAGAAAAGCCCTATTGTATTTTCCGAAGCAAGCTTTGCATTGAGCAGTGGTTGATTTAGTGGATTTAGTTATATCAGCAACTATTTTGTATGTACGTTAATAATTATCATGTCGTCGTTTTTTATTTTTCATTAATCTTTTGAAATATTTTTTAATTTCCTATTTTTCTAGAGATATTCTCAGGTTGTGTTACCCACACTCTTTTCCATAAACTAAAACAAATATTGTCCATATCAGTTTTTTTTTTTTTTAACATGTGAAAAGCAAAGACACACACATAGTGGGTTTCTATCAATGGAGGACTAGGAAAGGAACACAACAGAAAATGCCGTATCTGATAAATTATAATTAGGATTCTGAACAATGTGAAAAATTGATTCCAAAATTCAGGTAATTTTCAATAATTTTCTCAGACACAGGGGATGGCAACATTGCATTTTCGACACCAATTTTCCTTGCTGATTCATTAGAAATGATGTAGCCGCACATGTTTTCCAGATTTTAAAAAATTCTTTTCAGCTGTCTTTTCTGTTTGTATGTAAATTTCATTGCTTTTTTTTTTTTTTTTTTTTTTTGACGTTTGTGGTTATTTATTATTTTTTTACACAGCAAATGGTCATAAAATGATTAATCCATAGGTTCATTTGAAAAAAGAACATATCGCTAATTTGCTTTGATAAATTAAAAAAAATACAAGTTTGGTAGATTCTACATTCAGGAGAACAATTCAACAATGACCTGGTAGGCCAGATAGTACATAAAGACTTCCATTTTCATGTTCTTTGCGTCTTCGGTCATCCACTTTAACCGTGGATGTTCGATCGATAAAATCCATCTTCAAGATTAATGTCAATCAAATCACCCTTATCCTTGAAGGTACAAATATCAATCCACAACTGGCAGATATAGGGTTTTGGTAAAGGGGGGGGGGGGGGGCATAGAATTTTCTAAGAAGCTTCCCTCATTCAGCAAGTGCAAATTACTGGACAAGGACATTTTTACTTTTAAATTTACCGGCGTGGCAGGAATGGTAGTCCGCTAGGAGCCGCAGTTCGTTCCCCATCACTTTGTACAGGTGACATTCGTCCCACATACTAACCCCAATACTCCCAACTAACCCCAACCTGTGCTAATCATATGGGACCTCGGACTTCCATTCCTACGTCTACCATACACTGTACCTTTCATGCCGTTACGTTTGGCAAAGTGATTAAAAAAGTCACGATTTTGCCTCGTTTGATTTGTTTGAATTTTTAGGGGTAGGGTTAGGGGGTGAGTGTTTTTTGAAACTAGGGGGCAGGGTGCACGTGGCTCACCGTACCCTCCCATATAGATAAATAGATATCTGTTGATGCCCTGGGCAGAAACACGTCCATTGCCTTAACTTAACTGAGCAGTTAATGACAATTACCATGTATCAGGCATTTCTTACGTTTTCAGTCGATATTTGTGATAAGAAAAAAATACCGGCGATTTTGTTCGGCATCTTTAATAAAAGTTAAAACGGTTACATCTTTAACTGACAATTATAACAATGGGACACTATACTGTTATAGGTTCAAAATTGAATTTTTTATGAGTTATCTACTGTTTGTACTAAAAAATGGAACAGACATGGAACGATCAAAGTAGATTTTTCAATAACGTTAATGGCAATTTTATCTACCCTCCCCCAGGTGTACTCTTGGCCTAGGTAGCCACATCAATGCAGGCCGGCTCTATACCATGTGTTTCAATACCCTCTACCAGGGCTTTACATATTGGTTTTTCACAGATATATGTATCTAGATAAATAGACAGTCACTTTGGTTTGGGTCTTTTCCGTTTTTCCCTATACAATCTGCCACCCTGGTAGAGGGTAGTGTTTCAGATGGTAGTGTTATCTAACCTGCACTATTAGCATGCAAATGCCCAAGTCCCTTGTTTCCAGAAATAGTAATTAAAATAAAGTATATGCAACTTTGGTACGCAGGGCTAGGCCAGCGACACTTGAGAAAGTCTCAACCAGGTTACCTTGCAGAAAAAAGATGGAAATTCTATCTATCACAGAGTAAGCATCTTAATGGATTATCTTTGACAGTCAACTCGACAAATTAAGGTGCCTGAGCTGCGTAGCGGTGATTTTTTTCATGATTGTATGTTTCGTAAGATCAAGGTGGATGTCTTCATTCATTCGGAAAGATGTTGCAATGAAATGTCGCGTATTTTAGCAAAAGTGATGTTTTTAATTAATGCCGAAAACTCCATGACTCTACCTTTCTTAGTTTTGTCACACCGTAAAAAGAATAAAATTTGAAGTTAAACAGGCTTTGCAGGTGATTGTGCAGAGTCAAGTTCCCTGGGCCCTCTGACAGCTCGGGTGATAGCGTGTTCAGCGTTGAATACAGTGATCAATGTCACACAAATAGTCCATTATCAGGGGCGGATCCAGAGATATTTTCTGACAGTCTTCCATATTATATTTGTTGATCCATCCTCCATTTTTTGACCGTCTTCCGACAGAAAAAATTAGATACCCGTCAATGTAAACTTGAAAATCTGACCGTCTTCCGGAAGACCCAGAAGACGGCCTAAATCCGCCCCTGATTATTGTTATTAACTTAACACATATCACTTAAGTTTCATGTAAGAGGTCTATACTGCGCACGATATGGAGAAAGCTAACTACATGTATCTGCATGCTTAAATAATAAGCCATATTTGGTGAATTGCTCTACGATACACTATACTTGTACATTGTTATCTGGTCCTTTTAACATTATTAATGGACATAAAGATGTGCAAGCAATACGTGTGTTTATTGTCAAAATTGAGTGAATTTCTAATGAACAGCATCGCAGAGAACGTTTTATTGTCTAATTGGATTGAATAGTAAATAAAAAGCCCATCAAATCTATAAATCGAGAATGTGACAAGTAAAACAAGGAAAACCGGATAATACATATTTTGAAAACAAAATAATTTAGCCAAAAATCGCCTAACTTAATCGTCTTTAAAACAGAAATGGTTTGGTTCAGGAAGTATTAATGATAAAGAGAAATAACCGGAAGAGTTTTAGCTTGTAGCAATACTTAACATCAAAGGCAGATTGAAGAAATTTCAATGACAAATGGGCCAGTTAATGAATTTTCTGGTCAGGGAAAGAAAGCAATATCAAAGACTCTCGTCCACGTCCATTACCATCCAGAAACAATGCAATAAAGTAGTTTTTGATAAAGAATGATATATGGGGGGCTGGAAAAGTTCATGGTCGCTTTGTTTCTTGGCTGTGATTTCTGAAGCAAATACGATTTAACTTAATCTTTGGGTGCAAACGTTCACAACGCCAAAAATAGCACGGATTATAAATATATCGATAGTCGTTGTGACAGCAACACCTTTAATTATGTAGTTATGAAACGACGACACTGAAAGCTGGATTATAGTCACACAATAAGCATTACACCCTTATATAAACAATTTTTAAATTTCTGGAAATTTCAACATATCTGCCTTAATTACCAGCGTATACCATATCCAAAACCGTTCATGTCACACCAATCAATAAAGCTATTTCATTTCTAAATTTCTAGTTCTTGCGTCGATCTCGTAATGTAAATAGAAAATGGTGAATTTTACTCGTGGCTGGAAAAATAAGAAACTCAAATCTCTCAAATTGATTTACAGACTATAATTTTCGGAACGGTTTCACATATGGTGTAGTTTGGTGATATAGGAGTAATTGCTGAAATTTTCGGGAAAATCATTATTTTGCTATACCAACACGTAAAGCGCATTTACTGTATGCCTTTAAAAGATTGGCCTCACTCTGTTATCACCAAAACTAGGGCGATGCAGCAAGTTGATTAATTTCCTTTCTTTAAGGCGTATACGAAAACGCTTTCCCGAACCAATTCAACAGTGGACTAATAGAGTAATTTTGCCAACGCTTAACGCATGGATCATTGAAAAACGGACGCTCTGTATTTTCGCCGGCGGTCAAATCGTACTCGCATTCGTAGGCCAAATTGGCATTGTGTGGAAGTAAAATAATCGTTTTTTTTATTGTAGTACCAACGCGAGGTTTGAATCACAAAGTTTAAAGCACAAAAGTGTCAGTCGTAATAAAGATAAGTTATAGAAAGAAATTTAATTTTGCTCATTTCATGGAATGAATTTTACTTATGGAATTTGCAAATGTAATTGAGTCAAAGAGTGCAAGCAAATGAATCAAATCAGAATGTACGAATTAATCTTTTGGAGGACATGTAACAAAAAGTGTTTATTTTCCTTTTCTTAAAGTGGTAAAGCAACGGTACCATACATCTTTTTCCAAAACGCACACTGAATGTATACGCTCGGAAACATGTTTACTTGGAATATACATGTAGAGAGGAATCATCTTACCCTGAGTTTCAAGAGCCATTGGAAACTTGCCTCAATATCACAAACTATGGCTATAGAAGAAGTTCCGGTAATCTCTTCATTTAATAACATATAAAAATAGCAACAATAAATAAAATAACAATAAAAATAGCAATATACTGAGAACAATATCATTCAATAATAACCTTGGCATAAAGACGTTCTTCATGCTTTCTTTGATTTATAGCATGTTATCTGCGGCCATCCACTTCAACCTTGAATGTGCGATCGATCAAATTATATATTGACAGATATGTCTTTTATTTGGTGTTATCTAGTTATATTGTTTACTTTGGAAAGAAAAATGACACGTGACCCACTGTGCCCCTTCCCATGATCCACCGTTGTGAAAAGGGGGCATGCGCAATGAAATCGATTTCTTTGAACAAAGCGGACACTTTGCCAGAAGCCTGTCAGATATCATCTCAAATCATGCCTACATATTCCGACTGGTAAACTCATTATAGTTGACTTAGGCCTACTAACAAGAAATTACCAGAGAAACATCTAAACGTTAAGGCATGCAATGTGCTTTGAATCTTTTTATAGCAATAAAAGGAAAAAAAATAGAAAAAGCAGAAGAAGAAGAACAAAATATCGACTGGAAATTTCAGGAAATATCCCTTAATCAACAAGATACACCTTATCAAAAACCGTTGAGAAAGTTTAAGTCTCTATACCAGCTCTTGAATTCTTTATTTCTAATTTTAACGGTCAAGAGTGAAATTCACCAGTCTCCTTAATCCATACTAGACCTCAAAATCAAGTTTATAGACCTCAAATTTCAACTTTTTTATGGTGTACATCGGTTATTAAATAAAAATGATGAAATTTCCAGGACAATGGCATATAATATGAAGGGGTGTAATGCTTATTGTATGGCTTTAATGTCGTTTCTTCTCGAGATGATGAGGTTTGCAAGGTGCCATAGTGTCCAACCGACCTCTGGGGACCTAAAACGATCACTATTACAGATGGCGCTGCGCACACAACGTGTTAATTTGATTGAATACACATACAGGGTTATTTCATCAATATTGATATTCGCTGGTCCTTAAAAGTAAGTAAGAACAGGGATAGATCTAAAGAGATAGAAGGAGGTCGGTCATTTTAAAACGGACTTTATCCAGGACATTTATCTGAGTGACAGAAGTGGTGGTTGGAAAAATTGTAGTTTCACCCTTGTTGTCAGTCAAATGTGAAGTTCAAGCCAAAAGCTTAACATTTTGTATAAAAAATTCTCAAAACCTACGGAAATCGTTTCGTATCAATAACCGACTGGCACAGTGAAGTGTAACTCCCGGCAGTTATAATCAAGGGAAATGTGATCTCCTAGATGTATTGGCAAATGCGAAACAGTCTCCGAAAGTGGTTCTTCTGTCGCAATCAGCAAGTCGATTTCCACAGTCGTCAGCCCAGCATCAGCCCACCTTAGTGAATGACAAAGGCGCGTCTAGATGTGTTGAGGTGGGTCCAATTTTTCAATCAGTCACCCACCACCAAACACTCGTGGGTATAACCCAAGCTAAATTTGCCCCTGACGATCCTTGAACGGACTGCTTGAGACTTGTATTTCAAAGCACAGAGATCACCAAAATAGGAAAGCAGCAAGCGTTTCTGAAACCAGGGTGCAGATAGTTCGTTTCACAACCTATTCTGTTCTGTTTCTTGTGTGAATGCACACGTTTTATGAACTGTAATACAGAGAGAAATAAGCGTAGCCTACTCGTTTTCAAGCTAACCCAGAATCCCGAGAAGGTTTGATATTAGTTTCTGAGAGTTAGGGTGCGACATGTTTCAGTTGGCGAAGGACTTCTTAATTAACGTAAACGGAATTGGATTCAAGGCATTTACACGTGACTTGGTTTTATCGCAATAAGAAAATCTAAATCGTCGGATGTGGGAATGCAACGTAAACTCAACTTTACTGATAAGATGAGATTTTGACGGTTTTAGTTACGTGAACATATTGCATTAAAATGTTAAGACTCGAGCAGTCGCCGTCCACAGTCCACTTAAACCTCCCCAGTCCAGGCCAGACACCGGATCAGCCACCGGATCATTCACCGGATCTTTGGGGTGTAACAGAGCAAGAGGGGCTGAGCTGCAGTCGCGAAAGGGAAGATGGACAGAACGAAGAAGGAAAAATCCAGTTCATTCCCGGAGTTTCCTTGACAACTGGAGATTACTTTGAAGTGGTCACGGATAAGATGAAGTGAGTGGTTTTGTATATAGAATTATTCATCTTTTAATGAATCACCTACAAAACTTTCCTTTGAAGTCCCCAATACCTGTCTTGTGGTCCGTCTTTTCTAGAAACCACCACAACGTACTTTCAGATGACAGGATCTACTGGAAAATGATGTGGTCATGGGCAACGCAGGGGTGTAGTAGGAACGCGCCCCTTCCTATTTATTTATTTATTTATTTATTTATTTATTTATTTATTTATCTGTGTCTGTTTGTCCGTTCATTCGTTACTGTGTTCGGTTATTCATTCCATCATTCAATAGTATTCAATTCATTAATTTATTCAACCATTCATTCATTCATTTATATACATGTTTATATATTTATTTATTTTTTTTGGTCAGTTTTTTTTTACTACATGTACATCTTTCTATTGAACGCCCCCCCCCCCCCTTAATCAAACCCTGGAACCCCCAATCGAAGATAAGGAAATATGATCACAAAATCGGCAGGGGACCAGAGGTCTATGCGTTTAGTCTGAATGTGTAATTTTCTTGTCAGGTTACAATGTTCTGAGAGAAATTACGTACAGAGGTCAAGTGCTCTGGGATATCAATCTGCATATCCTTTTCTTACTTAACTTTCCATGGAGAAATTATTATTTGTCTTGTACTTCTGGGTTTTAATCATGTACCAGGAATAATGCGACCAAGAGATTTTATTACCAAAGTTGAGTGGCGCTGCCATGGTTATAAGAGAAGCTTGTTCTTCGTCTTATTTTCATTTAATGGTTTTCCTTGGCAGGTGTTGCAGACCGTTATATATAGAGTATATATTATAATTATTTATTAAAAGAGCGTGGACATTAAATGATTTATCCCGTCCTGCCCAGCACTGTATCTTCCGTGTTCCATTAAGTCTTAGTATTTTAACTTAGTTAAAAGTTTCTTATGTATAATTAAAAGTACTAGCAGCAATCCCATCATTAGATGATTGGCACCCTGCGTTTCAGAGTTATGGCGCTGGCCAACGTTCGTTCGTTTTACGATGATAATCGAGGTGTGTGTAGGGTGTCTAGTGAGCTTTTCCACAAAAAAAAAAAAAAAAGTCACGAGTGGCAACCAGAAACTAGTGTCGTTTTTTAAATAATAATAAGAATGTAGGGTATTTTTTCAAGAACGATTCTGGCAACCAGAAACTTGTGTTCTCTTAAATATTTTCTAGTAATAAGATGGTAATGCTGTTTTTATTTTTTAAAAACTATTCTGGCAACCGGACACAACTACTTGTAGTTTTTCAAAGACGATTCTATATTCTAGAAACTGGTGCTTATTTAAGCTCTAGTTTCTGGTTGCCAGTATTATAGTAGTGATTCGATGATTAAATTGCATTTTAGAGAAGCTTTTCTTATTTTCAATCAAAGTATTTCAATTTTTTGTAAACTCATTTAATTTGGGTGTCTGAGGTATGTTCATATTACCTAAATCTCTAAAGGTATGTTATTCATTGGAAAGAATTGTTATCAAGTTTTAAAAGATGTTTTCAGTAGCAAAAGGATTGAGTAACTTCTGGACAATAGACTACAGACTCCAGGGACATGTGCATCTCTCTCTCTCTCTCTCTCTCTCTCTCTCTCTCAAAGGCATATGGTTTTTAAATAGAAAAGAACCCGCTGATCTTTACCGAGAAGCCAATTAGGCAACGTTGGTAATGTTGAATTGACGTGAACGTTTTCATTCAATAGTGTTTTCGTGTTTAAGTGTATTCGACGCCTGTAGCAGGCGGATGATATTGTCGGGTACGTTTGGCCATAGACTGTGCAAAAATAAAAAAAACTCAAGAAATGTCAAAAGGACGACGACGGTGCTAGATGGTGCTTAGCACCCCTCCACACATTTTCCGTCTCGTTAAACAAGCCGGGGGTGGTGGGGGCGTTAAGGGTATACTGCCGTTGCCATATTTTCTGAACGAAAGTTTAACTGAAAATTTGCTGCAGGTAAATCACAGAGCCTTCTTACTACTCTCCCGCTCTCTCTCTCTCTCTCTCTCAAACACACACACACACACACACACACACACACACACATCGACGCACACGCACTGAACAGATAGGCCTACAAATGTGGTAGTTGTGAAACCAAAGGCAATCCGATTATTCCCATCTCCCTGTTACTGGCTCATGAATAAGGGACGTTGAATCTGTTTCTTCATGGCCTCAATCAAGTCATATCGTATCGACCCGCTCCGTCCAGGCCTCGGTGTATTATTACAATAACAATGTCATATCACGCCTTGGGACGGTCCTGGATAATAGCATCATGGCAAATGGCATCATTCAAAATGAGTAGCTATAGCAGGGGCATAGGAAACACATTTTAGATGAGTAGCTCATTGTGGGTGGGCATTCAGTAGCCCCCCCCCCCCCTCCCATTCTAAGATTGACTTGTATTGATACCCTCATGATATCTAATATCTATATATTGTAAAAATAACATTCAAAATGGGGTCGGACACAGACCGAACATCCCTCCTTTTTGGACAGAGAAATTTTCCGCTGTGTCCTTGCCGCCACATAAATGCTTTTACGCCATTAAAATCTAGGAAGAAATGTGCAGTTGTAATTTCCAGGCCTTTGCACAGTTCGTTAACTAAAAGATTATCGAGACTGACTTGTATTGATGCGCTTATTTTATGATGAAGTTATCTCAAAAATTGGTGCCGGATGTCTGGAAGGAACTAAATTGCAATGCCTGCCATAGGCGCCATTTGTATTTCATCCATCATTTCTTTATCAGTCTAATAGTCGTGATCTATTTTGTTTCTAGCAGCTTATAGGGACAGTCAAATTACAAGTCTATGGGGTTTAAAAAGTTTCAGACTGTCTCAAACCTGTTTCAGACTGTCTCACACCCTGGTTTTCAAAGGTATTTGGTTCCTCAATGCTCCACTATATGCCGTTCACAATGAGTTAGAACGCAGTAGCTAGTGCGCGCTGACTTCACGGGGACTCTCGCTGATGCAATTAGATGAACGGTCTAAGGCTTCGTTCACATGGAATGTCTATTTTCTAAAAATCTATTTTCTATTCGCGCTATCTTATGATCACGGTCTGTGCCCTGAATATCCCGCCGCATAATTACTGGCAGCGCGAGCCAGTTACTTATACTAACTTATATTAACTGGCTCGCGCTGCCAGTAATTACACGGCGGGATATTCAGGGCACAGACCGTGATCATAAGACATACCGTGAATAGAAAATAGAATTTAGAAAATAGACATTGCATGTGAATGGAGCCTTAGGCCCCATTCAGAATGGGGGACTTACTAGTCCGAGGGTCAAATATGACGACCCACTACAAAGCTTGCCGTCTTATCCGCTAATAGACACTGGATAGAGTCTGAATAGATATCCCGTGGGGAAATATTCAAGTATTCCAGGACAGACTCTCAGGGGGAGGCTCAGTTTCCTCAGACCAGATTCACTTATCACATAAGAATTTTCCCGAAAATTAATCCAAACATTTAGTTCAAAGAATTTGGCCTACTAGTACTGAAGTCAAGATAACTCCACAGGAGTCGGCACGGTGGACGCACTAGCTTACCGCCATTGTATACAGTCTCGTACGTGCACCTTTATCTGTCATTTGTTAGCTCAAAAAAGGTGCTAACGCATGAATCTTCGTACTACCAGCTGG
>NW_019773639.1:60010-70216 GCF_001039355.2 Lingula anatina | reverse complement strand
AAATAGTTTGGATGAGTTTGGCAATTTACTAACATTCTTCAAGCTTTTACAGTTAACTTATGCCCTGTTTGAACAAAAAAGTTACAAAGAATTTTTACCCCTGATATAGCCTCAACTCTCAAAATTTCATGCCTGTTATGTTCTATTTATTGCCCTAGTAGCTCTTCATATGACAGATGACATTGACCTGATTATACATTTATGTTTATAAACAAATCATAAAGTCATGTTATCAGTATCGATTACCTAGAAAAATATTTTGCTTTTATATCAGCTTATTTTCTTGTGAATAACTCATTTCTCGTGTCCAGAGTAGTTTTTCCAGTCTATGACATTGCATTGCACCATATTGCACATTAAAATGTGACTCCATAAATGGATCCTCATTAACAGCTCTGTTGACAGCAAGACTGGTCGACTTTTCATGAGTGGGCGACTTGAAGAGGTGAGAGTTAGACAGATTCGAGAGCTTCCATTATATGGTCGACACACAAATATTTATAGACACCTGTATCTTACGTAAGTCGGCACAAATAGTGCATATCAGAGATTCTAAACAGGAGCGCATGAAACTTGCACTACCATAATATCTGAAAGGGGTGGAAGTTTCTTGTTAAGATGCATGATATTCTGTAATAGCAAAACAATCAAAAATCAAAGTCTTACAGAATATGGGGAATACTGCAGATGTACCAAATTTCCATCTCTGAATTTTGCCTAGAAATATTGGTGACATGGACAAACATTGGCTGATGGCTCAAAAAGGTCAACTAATCCCCTTTTCAAATCTTACTCATGGAATTTCACTTTTGCATCACAAATTGTGGCATGAAGGCTGTTATACCCCTTGTCATTTAAGGCTGTGACTCAGATTATCACATCAGGTGACAAAACAACCTCCATTCAGATTCACAATTGTACTTAATGCCAACAGCTTTCAAGGTCGCTCCATTTTGGGTAAAACGCAGTTACAAATTCAACATTCTGCATTGTCTTAAATACAAACATGCATGCATATTTGACCCAGGATGACAAGTTTAATGTTTGCTGCTTCGAAGCAGCTCTGTCACAGATGCACTGACAATATCGCCGGTCAGATTGGATGTAAACATTGAGAATAATTTAGTCTTTTCAGAAATCCCGCTAGAAGTTACCTCAATAACCCCATACCGCCAGCAAATATACAAGTATTGCTATGCATTCCACGTGATTTTTATAAATTACTCACCAACCCTCTGTCCCACCGGGGTGGTAAAGGGATTTCCAGCGAAGAACGACATCTTGATATTGAGAGATGAGATTAGTGAATGACGTCATGTCACATGATTTCTCGAATCCTCGTCACCTTAAAACGAATTCATTTATCATTACTAGTGCTAAAAAGAAAATAAAATAATTTAAAAAAGTAATAATATCTTATCTATAGAAGGTTATGAATTAATAAAATAAAAAAATATTTCGAGACTTTCGGGTAATTTAAATATCACCTTGACAACAGGCGCCATATTAGAGGACTTCGAATACGACGATTTTTTCAAAGCAAGGTAAATTTCTTGTTTTTATTTTAATGCGACTCGTATATTTCCATAAAATTTCTGTCATATGAAAACGAAAAAAAGCACCCACCTCCACATAGCAGTACTTCTATTTCCCTTTGTTTTTTTACGTAAAATACATTAGCACATAAATTATCCCCGTATGCACAAAGTGGATTGAAATGACTGATATCGGCAATATAGCATTGACATTTTTTCTCCAGACTATGCATATGTCAAACCAATAATTTAATTTTTATGTGGACGAGTTGATCGTGTGCACAGAAACTTGATTGAGACAAAAGTTTTCAATACAATCTGAGTAATGGGCTTCTATGCCTCAGTTTTCTGCTTAAAACTAAAGTTACATGCATTGCAAGGTTCTTATTGCAGACAAGGCCACATAACACCCTATGTTACTAAAAACTTAACGTTACATATATCCACATCCTGGTTTCACTGTGTGTCCTCCATTGCACTTTAAAGAATGCCATTCACAAATAAAGTCATTTTGTATCGGTTTATGAACAAGTTTGATAACATTTTACTCTTTTTATTCCAATTATGCAATAGTGTTTCTAAGCGTGTCATTTGTAAGTGATGCCACATATAGTTAGGGTTTCTTACATAGGGTGATAGAGGTCTTACCTGCATTGCATGTCAGGCCAAAAACTGAAGAAGTCTTTATTGGCTAGCATTCTTCTGGAGGTAATTTTTTAAGTACATGTATAACTCAGTGGAAGGATTTTATATTGATATTTGCGCTTTAATTAGTAGGTACTGGAGTTCCAGTAGTTCAAAATGAGCCGGCTGTATGACACAGTGGAGCCATCTGTGATAGATGATGATATGCTCCATAAAGCAGTGGAGGAACAGGGACCCAAAGAGGAGGCTGGCAGGATTGCCAAAGCTGAGGGAATTGATTTTGCAGATGTCAAGTCACTCAGATTGGATTTTAAAAGTAGGAATTGATCTAAGTTTTTGTTCAAACGCTAATTGAAATTTTCGTTCTGAGCAGTAGTTTATTATATAACTGTAAAAAATTTTGATATTAAATGCTGTTATTTGTTTTACTAGACATACGGTCAGTTGTAACATTTTTGATATGTCATGCACATGGTAATATTACCACTTGTTTGATAGTTTCTTGGTCTCAGCAAGCAAGAATCCTTTTGTAATGTAATGTTATATGCATCTAGGCATACTTATTTTATTCATTTTCAGATATTTTGAAGATAGATAATCTTTGGTGCTTTGACAGTTTGACCAAGTTGCAGCTGGACAACAACATTATAGAAAAGATAGAGGGACTGGACACACTGACCAACCTGATATGGCTAGGTAGATATATTATTAAAAAGTAGGAAAAGTTATGTTTGTTTGATGAATCAATGAAATTATGCCAATCTCACTCTTCTCGGCTTTTTTAATGTTGTAATTTCTATATAAATGTAAGTTAAATCTTCATAGGATGTTGATAAGTTGTAGTATAACATTTGCTATGGCAAACACATTTATTTTTCAGACTTATCATTCAACAACATAGAAGCTATTGAAGGCTTGGAGAAATTAACAAAACTCCAGGATTTGACATTATACAACAATAGAATTTCCAAAATAGAAAACATGGACTGTCTACCTGACTTGCAGGTCTTCTCTATAGGAAACAATGAATTGGATGAATTAGAAAATGTAAGTGTGTGAGAAAAGTAAAGTCAGGAAAAGATTTAATTTAGTTAACAAATTCAGTGCTCTTTAAATATACTAAAAACTGAAATGCTGTACAAAATATTCCCCACAAATAAATGAACAGAAGTTTTACATTCAAAATAACATTGCTTTGAAATTTTATCAGAAACTGAAAATCTGCGGTTATTGACATCTTCAAGAACCTGTGTAATATCATAAGAAGGTTAATTGTTGAAAATTGAAAATCATGGACCACCTTTTATGATTCTCTTTCATTTCTCTTTCAAAAGTAAAATTACTTTCATTCTGTATTGGTACCATTTTGTCATTACAGCCCATGCATGTGGTTTTCCTTTCTCATTACAGGTTATTTATTTAAGGAGATTCAAAAGACTGAAAACTTTAAATTTGAATGGAAATCCATTTTGTAAAGTGTGTGTCCAGGAAGAAAACCCAGAGGATGGTTCAGAAGCTGTGTATACTGAGAATCAAGACTACAGACCATTTATCATTGCATATCTCCCATCTCTTGATTATCTCGACTACAGGTTAATAGATGAAAATACAGTAAGTGAATCTCATGGCAGACTAAGCTGTAGATTTTTTACTGAAATTCTGCAATGTTAGGAATCCTTATCAGTTTAGCATCAGTCAGCTATAATATAATGTTAAAATTTTACTAAGATATTTCAACATTTGTATTTCTCATTTTATGGGTTAACTCTTCTTTTTCACAGCGGGCTGCTGCAAATGAGAAATATCACTTAGCAATTGAAGAACTTACACACAACGAAGAAGTGGAAAATAAGAAAGAGGAAGAGAGGCAAGCCAAAGAAAAAGAACACAATCTACATAAGGTGAATGTTTGAATACTTGTGTTAGTTGTCATCTAGCACTGTTGTAGCAGTGTCCATTCTGACGTCATTCATGATTGTAATGAATTTGTTCTCTGTGATAACATGTCTTGATGTATCACTGTCCTGATCTTTACCACCGTTTCCAAAGTTATCTTGTTTCCAGTGTTGTGTGTCATTTATTATTATTATTATTATTATTATTATTATTATTTTGCAAGTCTTCACAATTGCTGTTGTTGTCAATGTCAATCTTATTTATTTTTTTCTGTTGGAAAGAAATATTTTTTTTCATCTTTTTGAAGATATTCTGTTTCAAACAGTGCTTTTGTATTAAATTTGCTTTTTCTATGCTTTGAAAAATTTTCTGTTCTACATAATATAACAGATATATAATTACTGTATTTTATAGGCTGCCTATGTTGAGAATATGGATGGCCCAGCATTGTTCCACATAATATAACAGATATATAATTACTGTATTTTATAGGCTGCCTATGTTGAGAATATGGATGGCCCAGCATTGTTCCATGCTATGTATACAGAAGATGCTGAAGGACAGAAACTGGCTGACATGCCTGGAGTGGATGAAATGCTTGTTGTATATCCTTTTATAAATCTATTAATTTTTTTTTTTTTAATCAGCATTTGAAAATGTTTTTTTGAGTATTTTATGATCTTCTACACTTACATCAAAGAAAGTAGTTTATGAAGGTTGACACTATTATACAGACCATTTTGTATTATTATTAATTTTATAGACTGTTGGCAAATTATTGCTGCTTTATATTTTCACCTTTGTGTTCATTTTTTCTCCTTGACTCATTTGTACTTATAAAGAAAAGTATGTGGCTACATGTCACCAAATATTTGAATATGGTCTCCAAGAGCATGAAAGACGAATGGAGGAAGTTAATCAGTTCTGGGACTGCATTGAAGAGGCAAAGAGGGAAAACAAGGAAATGGGAATGAAACAGATAAACCAATTCATGGAATATAAGAAGAGGGTGAGCATTGCAAATATAATTAGTAATATAATCAGTATTATTGGTGTTTTCTGATGCATTTGATGATGCTGGATACAGTTATGTTATACAAGTGAAGACATTTCATACAACACCAGAAGACTGACCACTATACTGGGCATACAGTAACAGCTTATAAAATTTGATATTCTCCAAAAATTTTTTGTTGGTAATACATAATTTAAAATGTTGTTTTGAAAATTGTAAAAATACATTTGGCTTTATATCAGAGGGTACTTTTTTGAGTAAATAAAAATCATAAATCAAGATAAAGGAAAACACAAAATGGGTGAAGTATTGGAAATTTTACTGAATTATTTAATTTTTCAGCTGTTCCAAGAGTTAACACATCTGACAGACCAGCAAGTGTTGGATAACAAGATCACAGAGTACAACAAACGTCTCCAGGAACTGTGGGATAAACTAATGGGACTGGAGCTACAATTGGTGGATCAGTTAGAGGTATAAGTTTACCTAGGCATTAATCAAGAAAAAAATAATAATTAAATGAGTGTATTTCTAAAATGTTTTTAATGGTAACTTCTTTTATGACACAAAATTGCTATATGGCAGAGACGATACAAAGTTGATACTAATCAAAGACTGATATATCCTCAAATTTAGGAAGCCACCAAAGACTTTGAAAGAAATCTGTCCGATTTGGTCTCAAGTTTCATAGAGAACTGTCAGGGTCATATTTCGGCCCTGAGAGACCTGGAGAACATACACCATGAGAAACTGCTGGAAATATCTATCGTCACCCTGGAGAAGGTAGTGAAGAATGAACTGGATGAGGAAATCCCAGAAGATCTCAGACTGGTAAATCTTATTTTCAAAATGTTTACTCTAACTAAAGCCTAGTTTACACATGATTAACCATTTGCTTCTTGTGTCATCCTCTGTGGTCTACAAGTATTAGTGCAGTTTATATATAACTTTCCAGTCAAAATTGCACAACACTTTGCAAAAGAAAAGGCTATGTCATTTTTTAAACTGATGGTAAATTTGGCACAAAAATCTTGGTTAGAATACCTCCCATTATGCAAATGTTTTAATGTGCAATTAACTGTAAGTGTAACTTAATTTTCCCTTCTTTTCAGTTGTTTGTTGACAAGGACACAATCATCAATGCAGTGAGTAGTTCTCATGATATCCACTTACTAAAGATAGACAACAGAGAAGACGACATAGTGACCAGGATCAACCAGTGGATGTCACAGCTCATGACAAAGATACACGAGG
This sequence comes from Lingula anatina, assembly GCF_001039355.2. The sequence continues at coordinate 63,871 of NW_019773639.1, read as the reverse complement.
AAGAGGAGGTGAAGAGAAATCGAATGAGGGTGTCAGAAATAAACAATCTTATTGACCACTTGAGAGAAGAGATGGATACCTTGGATCTGCAGCTGGGATATAATTAAATCTCTGAGAAGCATAAAATCAATGGCAGAGCTGGTATTTGAAGAGGCATTTTCTTGCCTTGGTATTTATCTGTGGTAGGATGCAATGACTGTTTGAAAGATGTTTTGAAGTCTTTACATGCTGCATGTTACATAGGAGAATAAACTGTTGTGATCCATTTTATATGGTGGTTTTCCAAGAATAACTGTGATACATGTACCCCTGGCAACTGCATTTCCTGGAATTAAAAATTACATCAAATCCCAGAGCTTCATCGGAGGTCTGCCTCTATGAACATGGTTTAGTTCAGTAAATATGTAACATACAAATATCATCATTGTACTCCCATTTCTAGTAAAACTTGGGTGAAACATAGTTTTCTTCAGATATCAGTTTATGTATAACGTCTTGCTTGGTTGCTCTTTATCATTCTTGAAGATGTAATATGAATGCACTATGATAACAATGTGTAAATATTTGTAAAATATGTAATAATAAGATAAGTACATTTGTATTAAATATTTTTTATTAAAAATAACATATGGGTTGTCTGGCTTTTATACCCAAGTGTATCCATTTAAAAATTTTAGTCCTGTCCAAAACAGAAGTTGACAAAGAAACATTAAACAAAATTGCAACAATGAAGGCCTTATTACATTTGGCATGAAGAACTGTTACTGATTAACCAGTAAAAGCAAATGAACTGATTCATGTAGAATATACAGATTGTGTGACTTTATGCAACTTATAACAATACCATCCTATCTAAACAATCCATGACGGCGAAAGCTAGTCATTTTGCGAAACATTCTAGATTTTATCTAAAATGACATCAGAAACGATACAAATGCCTGATAATTGAGCATTTGCTATATATACTTATTTGTCACAAATTCCTTTTGATACACTGCTGTTACATCAGGAAAAATTAAAACTGTAACATAATGACTAGCATGGATTATATCACAGCAAATATTAAACAGTGATAAAGGAAAAAGAATATAAAAATCTGGAAGTACATAACTAGACAGCAAAAGCTGACAAACGTACAGATACTAAATCCAGCACAAATTTTGAGAATACATTACCAGGAGTCAAATGTACATAGATGCACATCAAGCAAAATTTAACTAAACCCAAAGAAATGAGATAAAACCTGTTACAAAATGCTTACTTATGTTTATTTAGAATCTGACTTGAAGTCAAAGTGTGCCAGTTTTTCCAAACAGTTTCGGACTCTTTGCTATGGTTTCACAGATTAATCTAAAGAAAAACAGTAATAATAAAGAATCAGTTATTTTTGTAAAAATTTTCCAATCAAGTCATTATGCTAATCTTCAATCTTGACATGCACTTTTACTTTACTGAACAATACCTACAGTCATTTAGAAGTTTTAAAAAATGCATGGTTTCACTGTTTGGCAGTAAGTGAATAAACATGCTGGACAGCAAGTGTCATGGCCAGACAAGTGATCTGAATGTGTTCACATTAGTGTCTGTATATATAAATATTTGCTTAATCCTCAGAAATTATTTAAAAATGTCTTAACAAATAGCTTTAAGGCTGGTAAGCCACATTAATTTTCACAAAATAAAAATAACTTATAGAACAGTAGTGTATCCTTCTGCCCTACTGGAAGTGCAGTAGTTCCCATCTGGAAGAATTTTATTTTCATGCAAAGTTAGAAACTAAAAATGGCACAATTTCTTAATCTTCTGTTTTAAAATAATTTCTGCTGTTGCCTGCATAAAACAACAGTTCCAAACATGAGAAATAGATTTCTCAGAGGATATAAACCAAACTGGAAAAAACAAAACATCTCTTCTCGTATCTTGTTGTGCCTGACAAAAGGCAACACACAGAGGAAAACAAGCTGGCAAATAAATTCAAATCTTCCTTTGAAAGTCATTATTTTATAAACCAGCTAATTCATAACTGTGGCAAAAGAATATTAGAATTGCACTTTTGTTTCTTCGTTGGGGACTGCCCCAAACCCAGCGCAGACATGAAGATCTGACAATTGCTAATCTTGTTACTGCACTTGTGGAAAATTGGGAGTGACATACTTTTTGTCCCTATATTTCCATTCTGTACACAATAAATACATACATCCCCTGTATCATGGCAGTCAAAATTACAGGCAGTCAGATTTACTACAATTCCCCGTCCACATAGTCACTGTTATCTGAATTGGTAGATGGCAATACTCTTCTCTGGTACATGAGTGAGATTCAGAGACTGGTACCTGGAAATTGAAACAGAACAGATGCTGAACACCTTCAATACCAGTGCCATAAGTGTTGCAGAACAATCGCAACTTAATAGTTAGTTGACACTAGGCTATTTCTGACCAGAGAAGACTACCATAAGATATATTAAGTTCTCAAAGCCTAGTATATTAATGCATTTGGTTACAAAAAAAAAAAAAAAAAAGAGAGAGAGAGAGGGGACTTGCTGTTGACATTTATAACCCAATTAATTGTAATTACCACTCCGAACTCCTGTGATAGTAATATCCCTCTATGGTTGCTGTTGACTTCTGAAAACAGATATAGTAGAATCCAGCAAAGGAGGCTCCACTAATGTCTTTGATAGTGTGGTCTGGAACCAGGAAGTGTTCCTGTAAAGAATGATTAAGCATAGTCATATCTCAAATTAATTCACTTTTAAATATTTCAGGTTAGATACCATAACTTAAATGCAAATGTATAAGTACCAAGGATTATGAACTCATTTGAATTACAACCATATCGTGTAATATTAACATACCATTCTCCATGTTTTACAATTAGTGTTTTCATAATGAACACACTGTAATACTGCAATGCAGAGTGTCTTTGGTTTAATTTCTTTATCTATAAGGTTTGTTTTAATTTACTAGTAAGTTGACTGTTACCTTCCATCGCATGAAAACAAAGTCTGTGTTTTGCAGGTCTTCATAATCAAAAGTATCTGAGTTAAATGTCTTGGCAAACTGGTAAAAGGATAAAAACTTGCCCTAAAACAAAGATCTAACCATCACAAATAGTCAACTGTAAGTGTTCATACAAACATAAACAATATTCTTACTAAAAATTATTGTATCTACTAAACATGATAAAAGATACTGTTAACTTACTAGATTAATGCCCTTTTCTAAAAGGTCAAAATGTTGTATGTAATTAATTGGGAAAAACACCTTTAGTCTCTTTTTACTATGAAAATAGATAAACAATTAAACACAACCTCTAAAAATGTGTAGCTTAAAAGAAAGTTGCCCCATATTCCCATACCCAGTGTTTTCTGTCCACGTCTTCATCAGCCTCCCACTTCCTGGTCAGGAATGGATGTCTCTTGCTGATGATTTCACCATCAAAAAAAGTTGTCAGTGTGGGAAACTCTTCTGTCAACCCTTTGATTTTTAAGTATCCACACAAGTATGAGTTGTTCAAGTCAACATGCTAAAAGTAAATAAAAAATTAAAGAATATTTTAGTTGGTTATATTTGATCTTTATCACCCCATTTCCATAGATTAGATCGAGCTACTTTAGATCGGCCTAACTCCCTGGGGGTTCACGCTAAATAGCTGTCAGCCGGGCGGACACGAAAGTTAATTACCCCCTTACAGCTTGTAGTAGGCGGGACGGACATTTAAGTCAGATTATCTGAAAGTAATCTAGTGAGACTCCCCCCGCGGGGATAGATCGATCTAAAATCTATGGGAACAGAGCCTAAGTCTCCCCAAGCAGGTTTCAGCAAGATAGCAGTCCTTGTTTAAGCCACTGACCACTCA
>NW_019773639.1:47650-58361 GCF_001039355.2 Lingula anatina | reverse complement strand
CGCGGTGGGAATTAATTTTCACCACGGTGGAAAATAATTTTCACCGCGGTGGTAATTCCTGGCCATCTCGGCCCGGGTGATGAATTGGTAATGAGAACCTTACATTTGCCAGATTCCGTCACGGTGCATGCTATTGTTACATACACACAAGGTTGGTGGATCTGTTCGTGGGGCCACTGCCGTTAACTTAAGTTTCCCATCTATATTTACCACCTATATATATATATATATATAATTAAAGTCCCGCTTCCAGTTTTATGCAAAGGGAATCCCATTGTTATTACTAAATACTTAACGTTATTTTTGGACAATGTATTTTTAAATATTTTTTGTGATGTGCTTCTTAGATCTTATCTTAATAGATGTAATCTCGGTTTCTTCGGAAAGGTTTCTTTCTACCAATATTCCCAATAATACGCAAGTTATTATAAAGGGAAAAGCCACGTACAACATTGCAGCATTTCGGTGATTTTTAATGTATTCGAATACTGCCCGCTTCCTCCAGATTCCTGGGATGATTGGCACATAGACGGTTAAACCGCGTGCATGTGCATGTGCTTGTTTTTATCAACGTCCTTTCCAGACATCTGGTAAATGTTGGAATCGTATAACCTACATTTATGCATTACCCGGGCCGAGATGGCCAGGAATTACCACCGCGGTGAAAATTCCATAACATAAAACTTAAATGAAAATAAAAAAAAAAGTTAATATGATACTAACAAAGCTCCGTAGACCTCGGCATTATAGTTATACTTTATACACTTAATCGACGACAGAGCGTCCTGGAAGCGTCTCCTGGTTACAAGCAGGTAACCCCCACGTCCCTCTGGTGGGAACAGGAAATACTACCCCGCACACTGTGTTGGCACAGGTCCAATCTGGCCTCTGTGCCGCTGCAGGAGACATTTTGTATCCAAACAGGCCCCTCGCCCGCCCCATAGTGGGCACCAACATGGACAGTTGGGCTAGAATGAGGGAGGTTGAGCTGCTTGCAAACTACCCTGGCGGCATTGACATTAAAGCTATTATCGCACACGGTGCCCCATTGGCCATCCACTAAGATTTCAACACGCCCCCGGTTTGGCGTTCTTCCATTTACCAAACGGAGACGCTTTAATTGTTTGGAATATCAGGCCTACCCAACTACCAGACTCGGCACCTAAGGATCCTGAATTAACCGGTATATCGGACCACACTACCCGTTTTCAAGGTGTGTGTCAGATCGCATTTCGGAGTATCAGCCAGAACACCGACAGGATGAGCCCTGGCATGCTCGGCTGTCACCTTGATTGGATAGTAAACGATTGTCGTAAAATCGCTATATGATTTTAAAACCGGGTGCATAAATTTGAAAGCCACCTAGATGAACCTTAGATTACCACATTAATCTAATACAATGCAAAAAAGCCCTATCAAAAGTGGTTAAAACATTCAAACCGAATGTCGTAAAGTCCCCATATATCCCCATAGAGACAATAAAATAGAGTACTCTAAAGTAAGAGTACAGTTTAAGGTTGTTCAGCCGAGCGTGGATGAGCAAAATTTGTTCTCAGGTATGATACTCCGAAATGCGATCTGACACACACCTTGAAAACGGGTAGCGTGGTCCGATATACCGGTTAATTCAGGATCCTTAGGTGCCGAGTCTGGTAGTTGGGTAGGCCTGATATTCCAAACAATTAAAGCGTCTCCGTTTGGTAAATGGAAGAACGCCAAACCGGGGGCGTGTTGAAATCTTAGTGGATGGCCAATGGGGCACCGTGTGCGATAATAGCTTTAATGTCAATGCCGCCAGGGTAGTTTGCAAGCAGCTCAACCTCCCTCATTCTAGCCCAACTGTCCATGTTGGTGCCCACTATGGGGCGGGCGAGGGGCCTGTTTGGATACAAAATGTCTCCTGCAGCGGCACAGAGGCCAGATTGGACCTGTGCCAACACAGTGTGCGGGGTAGTATTTCCTGTTCCCACCAGAGGGACGTGGGGGTTACCTGCTTGTAACCAGGAGACGCTTCCAGGACGCTCTGTCGTCGATTAAGTGTATAAAGTATAACTATAATGCCGAGGTCTACGGAGCTTTGTTAGTATCATATTAACTTTTTTTTTTATTTTCATTTAAGTTTTATGTTATGGAATTTTCACCGCGGTGGTAATTCCTGGCCATCTCGGCCCGGGTAATGCATAAATGTAGGTTATACGATTCCAACATTTACCAGATGTCTGGAAAGGACGTTGATAAAAACAAGCACATGCACATGCACGCGGTTTAACCGTCTATGTGCCAATCATCCCAGGAATCTGGAGGAAGCGGGCAGTATTCGAATACATTAAAAATCACCGAAATGCTGCAATGTTGTACGTGGCTTTTCCCTTTATAATAACTTGCGTATTATTGGGAATATTGGTAGAAAGAAACCTTTCCGAAGAAACCGAGATTACATCTATTAAGATAAGATCTAAGAAGCACATCACAAAAAATATTTAAAAATACATTGTCCAAAAATAACGTTAAGTATTTAGTAATAACAATGGGATTCCCTTTGCATAAAACTGGAAGCGGGACTTTAATTATATATATATATATATATAGGTGGTAAATATAGATGGGAAACTTAAGTTAACGGCAGTGGCCCCACGAACAGATCCACCAACCTTGTGTGTATGTAACAATAGCATGCACCGTGACGGAATCTGGCAAATGTAAGGTTCTCATTACCAATTCATCACCCGGGCCGAGATGGCCAGGAATTACCACCGCGGTAGAAATAATTTTCACCGCGGTGAAAATTCCATAAAGTAAAACTTAAATGAAAATAGAAAAAAGTTAATATGATACTAACAAAGCTCCGTAGAGGTCTAATTCATTAAAATGAACACAAGTGCATATTATCCTAATACTGACTGTCTCAAAATATATTCGTTTGTGATGCCGTATTCTAGAAAGGGTGTACATGTTACTTACATATACTTGTAACCTTTCACGTAAGTCCCATGGTTCTCGTAAGTGGGTATTCTCGAAGGTTTGTAAGTAACAAACTGTTATAAATGTGCACATACTGTACATTTACAACTGCCTCCGACCTGTTGTAACTCGCTGCGAAAAAAATACATAAATATTAACTGGATATACTGTATATAAAAATACAATTCTCAACTTTACATGCAATATTTACTTTAAATTGATAATAATACAATTTCAACACATGTTTAAGAACGCATTAATTAAAATGTTCAACACATTAAAATGTTTTAATTTAATACTTTATCATACCTTCTCATCAAATGGGTTGGAACACTAACCCCCCCCCCAGTCTTTGTCATTTCAGACCTCCGTGCAGCCTCTCTTTTCTTACATGCACTAGCAAGATCCTGCCATTTCCTTTTGATATCTTTCTCAGTTCTGTAAAAATTCAAGACTGAATTCACCCTAAAAGAAAATTAATAGAATTAATAGAATGGAACAAAAGAAGCATATCAAAATAGCAAGAACACCAGCTGAGCTAGGTACTTTTACTTAATGGAAATTTAAAAAAAAAATTTTGATATTACCATAGAATTAACAAAGAAAAACTATCATGAATTCAAAATTACAAATAAGGAAAATAAAAATTAAACATGCCTGTCTGTTATTTCTGCCCACTTTTTCTGCTTGGCCGAAGCAATGACAAATGAAGAGAATTTGGCAAACAAAATATCTTTAAATGAATGAACAAAATCAACTAAAATCTCGTTTTCCGAATTTGAAAAATTAGCAGATCTATTTTCTGCTACTTTCCATCTCCAACAAGGGAGAAAACGCCGACGAAACGAAAAAAAAAAAACATGACACAAAAACAGGTGCGCTAGTGTGACGGTAACATAAAGGCGCCGCATGAGAAGTAATGTGTCTGCCATCCACATTTTAACTTCAAATTGCATTTACTGTATCTGTGTGAAATAAAATTTGACAGCAAATATATGTCTCAAGGTACACCTAGCATGTAAGTGTTGTTTTAAAAGAATCAGAAAACTTCATTTAACACAATACATATCTTTGTGTTTTGAATGTTTTTCCACGTCGTAAGGGAAGTAGAGTCCTGAAACCTACGAGTTTTGTTCGCCGTCATATCAGTGAAATTGGGTTAACGAATTCCGTAATAAACTCGACAATTAACTGCTTCTAACCTCCGTAATTGTCATTTGTCACATCTCCTACATCTTGATATGTCAATTATCTTTTAATTATATGCCTTGCCTAAACACCGTGAACCCTTTCCCTGTATTTCCCCGTAGTGAGAAGAATGCGATGGTATGACTGTTAGACTCCGCATCACTATTTCATTTTAGATTTCAATTTTATGAAAAAAACATATCGAAAAACTCAAGCTTCTGGGCAGATACCGTTAAGGCAGATGGATAGATTAAAACCTAGTCATTCGTCCACGCAAGAAGTTATAAAGAGAAGGAGTAGAAACAAGGGGTTTCCTTTCATCCTATCCTCGTAACGGGCTTAATCCTAATAATTACCCAGCTTGTGGTCTTAGGGAGAGCTTGTGCCTAATACATATTCAAAATACCATTCACGTGGGTTGGTTCAGCCAATAGGGATAAAGCCTCGCGAAGTCTCTAATAATCTCACAGAGAAAACATGGTGGGATTACAGAAAGGTGTAGAGAGAGATTTCAAGCCTGGACGCAACCATTTCGGGAAATACATATTTTTGTTTATATATTTGTCTATTACATGAGGCCAACTAAAAGTAGACTGATAGTTTAAATTCATTAGAAGAAAAAATCAAAGAAATATTTTTTTTTGATTGATATTGCTTTATTTCAACAATTTTGTTTCCCGACACTCGCCATAACAATGTTAATTGCCGTCAGATAAGTTCAACAAGAAATAATATATATGTACTTTATGTGTCTTTACAATCCTACACTGTGTCACTTTTAAGTTAAAACGTTTTAAGGCATCCCACAGACCACGATTTGATAGCTGATTTGCTCCGTCCCCTCTTGTTTCCAACATAGGTTCTCTATTCACGCAATGTCTGGAGGAGGCATGTTAATTTATGTTAATCAGATTGCATTCAACGAAAGACTCTTAGTGGGGTGGCTTAACGAAAAAAATCTTGAAACGGCGGATAAAAGCACCAAATTTGGCATGTAGTTACCTTTTGACATTCTTAATCAAATTAGAAATTCTGAAACCCTCTGAAACAATTTACCGTCTGGTAAAAAAATCCCAAATGGCCACTAATTTCTGAAATTTTATAGAAATATATACATACCTATGTTGATTTTTATCAAATAAAGTATTTTCTCAGTTTTACACATCCTTATTACCCATATTATGCATATATGTCAGCAAACAAGTTCCCTTGGACTTTTTGAAAAAATCCAAGTAGGCCGTCATACATGTATGTCATAGAAACAGCCATAGGAATATTAATGCACAACTAGTGCCAGCTAGAAAGATACGTTGTCCACTATCAAGTTAAGTCTGTTTCTGAGATTTTTCCAAATCTTTGTTACCCACATGATATGTATGTAGTGAATAACTAGGAAGTGTTCTTGGGCATTTTGGGAAATTCCAAGTGCCATGTGCCACAGGAATACTAGCATACGGGGGTTCAATTAATGGCAACTGGAAAGATAAATTTCCACTATCAAATTAAGTTTGTTTTTTGGTGTTTTCCACACCCTTACCACCCACACAATGTGTAGCCTATATGGTAACTAACGTGTGTCCGCGGAGTTGGACCAATTTACGTAGACCGATAGTTTCAATGGGAACGAGCCCTTAGTGTGCAGCTCCCTATGCACCCGGCTGTTTTTCTCTACCGTTGCAATTCTGTTCTCCGTTGCTTTCTTTGATTTAATATGTAGGTACATGTCTACATGTACCATCGGGAGACCTTTGAAAAAAAAGCTTTTTGCCTTTTGCTTAGTAGGTCAAGCTCACATTGTATACAGAACAAACGTGCATGGTCTACAGTACAAAATACAAGTGCTTCCAGATAGCGCAAAACGGCAACAAGATAATTGGTGAAAAGGACCTTTGGACCCTCGCCGAATGTCTTGATTTCCTTTGATGTAACCCCACGCGCCACTTATATAATACTTACTTTCAACAGGGTTTTAGGCAACGTAGCTGAAGAAGACCCGAAAGATGCACGTGATTGGAAACTTCGTTTGCTCCTTGATTATTTTATATTTTGTTCAGGGTAAAACTACAACTGGAGATGATGATATTTTGGAAAGAGCAAAAGAAATCCGGGTAAGAGTTAACTCAAAGTCGTCGTAGCAGCAAAGATATGGCGGTGTTCAATTTTTCTAATTACAGTTTTATTTGTCATTGGTTTATTGTGCATATTTTGGAAATATGTGATCGTCTTGTTATTAGTCTACTCTCTCCATATGGTGAGACTTACCCAGACCACTGATACAGTACAGCTGAAAACAAGGGTTGTAATGGGGCACTATATAGGGAAACAATGATATGAGATAGGAAAAACGTTCTTAATTTGATAAGACATCACAGTAGGCCTACATGTGAAACAGAAGAAACTTTGAAAGCGTATTCAATTCCACAGCATACGGTACATGTCCATCTTTAAGCCGTCAACGAAAATTTAATCAACATTAACAGATTCTTGATTTTTTGTATGTTACATAACGCCCGCATATTTATCATTGACTAGGAAATACTCTTTAATATCAATAGCATGAGGGTCATATATTGCCATGGAGATTAAGTAGGCCCTACCGATTATCAAATGAAGTTGATTTTAGTCTTATTCTATATCCTCATAACCCCTATGGTACATGTAAATACAGACTTCACATTTAATGTGGAATTTGTTTTTCCAATATATAAATGAAAACAAGGGTCTGTATTGTTTAATTTCCTTTTAGCAATCAATTCAAGGTAATTCTTACATAAGCAATGTCTATCTGTTTTGCGCCTTTATGGCACAGAGCACCAATGCTGTAACACACTGCTTTTCTCAATTTATGCGCCATATAATCTGCTACTTGTATGCAAAATTTCAGTAATTACTATGCAGGCGTTGCCGAAATATGGAGACGTTTTTGACTAAACCATGCTCGCCCAGAGTATTACTTGGACCAGTCCAAAGAGTACTACCCAAAGATATCACCACTCATTACGTAATGCAACAGTGCTTCACACAAGACAGTAGGATAATTGCTACTGTCAAACCCGACTTCTTATTACTCTATTCGCATATCTCACGCGATACTCGTTCCTTAAAATAATGCTTTTTTACCTTGGCATACCTTTAAAACTAAAATATGTTATTAAATGTCGAGGATGTATTTGTTGGGTAGCAAGTGAGCATCTTTGGTCATTTTGCGAAAATCCAGGATGTTACCATATAGCTAAAAGTATTTAAAAACAAGGCAACTTCAGCCTTTTGGTTGAATTTGATGTCCCAAACACAAAGGCACGAAAAAAAAGGGACAAGAGCAACGATTGCCGCCATATATATATATATATATATATATATATATATATATATATATATATTCTGCGCATGCGCAATTATTCAATCCGGGACCCGCACCTGGAGTTTCAGTGGGCGATTCGGTGTCGCCGTACTGTGTGTGGCCAGACAAGAGAATCGAATTTTGCACCCGTTATTCAAATTTAAAAAATTCGGATATTTCAGATTGTAGTGTGAACGGGGTATTAGTTACAACAGGGTTTTAGGCAACGTAGTTGAAGAAGACACGAAAGATGCACGTGATTGGGGATTTCGTTTGCTCCATGATTATTTTATATTTTGTTCAAAGTCAGGGTAGAACTACAACTGGAGATGATGATATTTTGGAACAAGAAAAGGAAATTCGGGTAAGAGTTTACTCCATGTCAAGATATGGCGTCGTCCAATTTGATTTTTTTCTTTATATTTGTTTTATTTTATATCGGTTAACTGTGTAAATTTTGAAAATATGTGATCGTCTAGTTATTAGTGTACTTTATGTATATAATAAGACTAACTCAGAGTACTGATACACGTACAAAAACAAGGGTTGTAATGGGAAACTAGGGAAACAATGATACGAGATAGGAAAAATGTCCTTAATTTGATAAGACATCTCAGTGCATGTGAAACAGTAGAGACTTGGGAAGTGTATACAATTCCATAGCATACGGTACATATCCATCTTTAAGGAACGGAAATTTAATCAACATTAACAGCTGTCTTCTTGATGTTTTTGTTTATTTAATCACGCCCGCATATTTATCATTGACAAGGAAATACACTTTAATTTCAATAGCATGAGGGTCATCCTGTATATTACCATAGAGTTTAAGTATCAATTATCAAACGATGTGTTTTCTATATCCTCATAACCCCTATGGTACATGTATATACAGACTTGACATTTAATGTAGAATTTGTTTTTCCAATATATAAACGAAAACAAGAATTTGTGTTGTTTTATTACCTTTTAGCAATAAATTCAATGTAATTCTAACATCAGTCCCTTAAATGAGTTCACCTAAATAAATTTAAGCCATACAACGACCATTAAAAGCGTTTTTCCAAAATTTCCAAATTATCACCAGTGTAACTAGTTATGCACCCAACAGAGAACGCTGATATCGGTGTCTAGTTACAGCTGCGGTCAGAGGTGCGTCATCTGGCTGCTTACCAGGTTTCTCAAACGGCAGGCTATGCCTTCTGACGGGTTTCTTGAGGTTTGATGCAGCGTAATATAATTCCAGACATCGGTAGTAGTTTGTTCAATTAGATTCATAGTTGTTCTAGGACCAGTAGGCTGTTGGTACGACAAGTATTGTCTAAAGGCTTCAGATCTGGCGACTTTGGTGGCCGCGGTAGCTGCTCAGACCTTGGTTCTACAAGTTACCCTCAATTGCAAGTGCTCTGTTAAATGAAATTATTCTTGAGGTGCTCACTAGCAAATGGTAGGCAGCTGGTTTCCTGGATATTCCTGTATTTGATCTAATTCAGTTTTCTGGTGATGACTACCAACTAGGTTTTGTCACCAACGTTAATTCCGCACGAAATATGCCCCCCCCCCCAGTCGCTCTGGGATCGAAACACATTTGGTCATAGGCCTCTTCGGGATATTTGTGAGGTCTAATTTTAGCAGTACAGACTGAATTTGACCTCATAAGTTAAAACCACATGATCTCAATGATGTGCCCAAAGAGGTTGATGGTTCCCAACTCATAGCAGAAGTATAGACGCAGATTTACAGTTTTCCTCAGAGGTCGCCTGGTATAATAACCTGCTTAAACCAGTCCAGTTTTGCGCCATTTTAGCACAGAGCAAAAGTGGTGTAACACACGTACTGCTTCATTCAGTTTACGTGTCATAACAGCTGCTACAGTATGCAAAATTCCAGTATTTACTGTGCAGGCGTTGCCGAAATATCGAGACGTTTTTGATTGAACCATTCTCGTCCAGTGTATTACTTGGACCAGCCTAAAGAGTACTACCCAAAGAAATCACCACACATTTCGTGCTTCAGACAAGGCAGTCATTTAATTGTTACTCACAACTTGACTACTTATTTCTCTATTCGCATCTTTCACGAGTTACACGTTCCACAAAAATTAATGTATTTTTACCTAGGCATACCTTTATATCTAAAATATTTTATTAAATGTCGAGTCTGTACGAAATAGTTAAAAGTATTTAAAAACAAGGCCACTTAACGACTTGACAAGGAGAGGTTTGGATTGATAAGTAGAAACAAATAGTCCCCAAGTTACTATCTTCTTCACTAAAAGACATAACTCGCAGGCATTTTAATTTTATTGCAGTCCGTCAAAAGAGAGATGGCCAACGAGAGTTCTTTATTTGAACACCGAATCCAGAAACTCGAGGCAACAGTCGAAGAACTGGAATTAGTGGTTTCTCGGATTACTGAGACTACACAGTCACCCCTAAGAGGTATGGCGATATAGAGCAAGACCGACCCAGCGCTGCTTCCTATCCTATCCTATCCCGTAGTCTCGACGCCACTTGCGGATTTTGCTACCGGCTCTCTCCACTCCCATCTGTCGTCTGATTTACTTTCTCAACGAATTAAGCCAGGCTTTACAAAGCCGGTGACCTAAAAATGGCGGACGTACATGAAAGAAAAACCGCCTAATCTTTTAATTAACCTTTTTCATATTTTGCGGAAATACGAAGTGCGCATGACAGGAACCGCGCGCCACAGGGGTCATAGTGGTCCTCTGCTGTTTCCAGCATGGCTATGCTAGGTGTAGATGCTGTACAAGGTGCGCATATAAAAAGGTCGCATGAAGCGTGCATTGATTTCTGTCAAACTAAAAAGGTGGCTGAAGCACAGAAATGCGTAAACTGTAGGCAAGAAACAGCTATTTGGACGGAGAATCAAGCAATTAAATATTTTCTTTCTCAGTTTAGATACGATGCGCTTTACAACTAGACTTCACCTAAGCGTTCGAGCCTTGGCTGTACTTTCAATAGTGATGACGAACTAAAGCTTCGGAGTTCTTTTAAATGCTTCCGATAATAAAGATATGCGAAAGAGACTCGTTATTTTTTATATATGTAAAATCAAAATAGCCAGTAGACTCGTACACAGCTTTCAAGAGTGTGGACAGGTGCGCAGGCCTACGTCTTCACAATTTTGTACATGTATATATGCAAGCTGTGGCGATATCACCTCATGTACCGGCAGTGTCAATTCATTACGATTTTTATG
>NW_019773639.1:32549-47498 GCF_001039355.2 Lingula anatina | reverse complement strand
TTTTGGACAAAAAATTAATTTTCCTGGGGTAAAGGAAAATTTCCCCATACTTCCCAATGGTTAATGAATCCATTTTTACATTCAAAGTTAGTCCCTGTTTTTTTTTCTTAATTTTTTTTGTTATAATCTCTTAATGTTATATTTCTATGAGTTGCTTACAGTGTTTTTATTGTGAAATATAGTTCTCATACGAATAGTTATTGTCCCTTAATATCTCGATTGTCTATGTTACGTCCACTTTTGTCGTTTAAATATCTCGAGAGCGGGTTAATCCAAGAAATTATGAAAACGTTGTTTTTTTTTTTGGGGGGGGGGAGGGGGGATAACTGTCATATACATGTATGGTCAATACAGACATATCCCTCTGCAGATGATCTTGCTTTTTTAAATTAAAATTGAAATTTGATAACATGGAAATTCGCCAATTTCAAAAGTACCTTAAAAATACTTAAAAGTCACATACCAACCGGGTCATATCCATAGAACAAGTGATAAATCCCATCGTACGCCATCAGTCCACATGGGTCGTTCATGAAGTGTTCGGGAGTGGTGAAATGATACTGGGGACGCCATCTTTCATGATATAATTCCGGTTTAGGCGGCCGTGGACGTCGGCTGTAGATGCTCGCCGGCTGCAGTATGATGAATATCAAAAGCAAAGTCAGAGATCCCATCATTTTTAAACTAATTCCACAACATCCCTCCTTGTCCGCTATAGAACTAGAGGAGTCCGCATGTCGTAGAAGCAGCTGTCCGAGAAAAAGACCCAAAAGATAAAGAGAAAACAAATAATTGTGTTGCGATTGTTATACGCCCGACCGCCCTTTTTATCGTTTTTCACTATGACCAACCTCAATGACCCCGGTGTCAGTCGGTGACCAGACAGCTGTAAATAAATTAAATGTGTTTAAATGGAGAGCCACTGTGTCTGCTTTAGTTACCTTTCTCAATGCGTGCACTTAATGTTAGGTTATTACGCTGCCACCTGTGGGGTTCGACAGCCTGTTACAAAATTATTGTGCCGGTTCTTTCTTTTATTTTGCTTAGGCCCGCTATTTAAGAGGCCCTTGTCATCAGAGGGCCCCTATTATCTTGATCTGGTCAGCAGCGCACATTGAAGTCACCACAAATTATTATACTTCCCAAGTTTTGGTGACCATATGTATATCTGTTGCAAGCTGGGTAAATTGTTTTCAGGGTCAATTTTGTGGGTCGAGTTCTTTGGGGGAAGGTAACAGACACCCAAGCAAAAGTTATTCCTTTCTGTTTTTGCTTTAAAATCATTTTTAATTCATTTTCTGTCCACCCTCGCTAATTTCTTCCTCAATATACACTCTATGATAATCCTTACTCTCTTTAGTTTCCGTTTGTTTTTCAAAATTTCATTTTTCTGCTCAAGACTAGAGACCGTGACAACAACTTTGCCTGGGCCTTTTTTCTTGTAATTTTTCGTTCGGCTTTTTCAAGGCGGGCGTGTTTGATATTCAAACCGTACTGTAGAAGGGAATTCACACCTGTGGGTCTTTGATTCCCCTGGTTCCCCCGGGTAAGTTTTTGATAAAAAAAACTCCTCTTATCCTCTGGATTTTCGTGTGAGTACTTTGTTGCATGAAGATTTTTTTATTTCGTTCATTTTGGTATCAACATCGATGAAATTAAATTTTTTTCATGTGCTGATTCAAGTCGTTCCGCACCCCCTCAATAGCACCCTCTAGTTTTTTCGTCAGCCTTTTTTCCAAGTTTGCCCACGATAGGGTCTGGGAATAGTACCTAGCTATAGCCAACACCGTACTGGAAAGACTCCTCTCCCCACCGTTCCCACTCGCATCCATGGCTACAGGTTCAACAACTGAATTTCTTTTGTTATTTTCATGTAGTGCGAGACGCTGAGTTTTACGCGACATAGAGTTCAGGTGAAGATTAGAAAATTATTTGTCCTTATCGGGCGCTGCTCGGCTTTTGAAAAAAACAAGGTCCTTTATCCCTGGCGCCATGAATGACGAATTACATTATTCACGGGGTCCTACTGGAACATGACACCAGATGATGAACAAAGTATGTGGGAGAGTTCCAGTGGGGAGTAGAATACGTATTGAGTTCTTTTATGATAAATATCGACTTTCGTGCAAGGGGTGAAGATGGTCGTGTTCATAGAAGAGCAATATTTCTTTCATTGGGACGGCGGGTGGCAGATAAATATTTCTTATTGTTCTTGGGTTTGTCAAAATATAACTTGTTCACTAGGCAGTTACAGTGGCCCTAGCTAAACTGACTTTATGCCTTGCCTTCACACAAAAAACGAATTGTAAAAATTTATGTATATATGCCCGTGACACCAGATATATATTTAGGTTGTCTTATTTGTTGTCTGTGAACGGACTGTGAACCGTGACCGTTCACAGACAACAAATAAGACAACCTAAATATCAGTGCACGTCTGTGAGTGGGCACATTAGGGAATGCTCTATGAACAAAAACAAGGACTTTACGGTATTCCCATTTTATAAATTCACTAGGGAAACAACCCAAACAGAAAGGGAAATGAAAGAAAATTTATTCATTAATAAGTATAAACCTACATTGAATAGATAAAAGCATTGGTAAAAGCAACAATTAAACAGCCATTGTTACAGACGTCACATTTTAGCCTTTATGACATCACCTAGTAACAAATAAACAAAACCCCCTGAAGAAAGAATGAAACCGGTCGGGGCAAAATAGCTGCTGTTTTTTTTTCTTTTTATTATATATATATATATATATATATATATATATATATATATATATATATATATCCTCAAAGAATTATATCTATGAATCTACAAACGTCTTTGTATCATGGACGGTCCCATCATGTTCTCCTAAGCACCACCAGGTTTTTCCCTACGCATTACAGTGGCAAATTTGGAAAGGGGGGGGGGGTCAGGGGCGGTCAAGCTCAGTGCCAAGCTCAAAAAGAAAAAAAAACTGCCACTTTGAAATTACATTAATCACCCTTTCCAAATTTGCCACTTTCTTCATGAATGACCGATCGGGAACTAAAGTCTTTGATTCCTCTGTTATATAGGCCGCCATCTCCGACACTTACACTACAATCGATATTTATCATAAAAGAACACTGCGTATTCTACTCTCCACTGAAACGTGACGCCAGATGATGAACAAAGTATGTGGGAGAGTACCAGTGGAGAGTAGAATACGCAGTGTTCTTTTATGATAAATATCGGCGGCCTATATAACAGAGGAATCAAAGACTTTAGTTCCCGATCGGTCATTCAGAATTTTTTTTAATATTATATCAATATGAAACCATAAAAATTGAATTGAAATATGAATGTTTTAGCCCTTATGATTTCAGCAAACAAGAATCAGTTTCCTGCGATGGGAATCCTCTATTGGGTCTCATCATAATGAAGAAAGGAATTGAGTTAAAGGTTGTCGGTCCATCCCAACGCCATGATGTTTATTCAAACCGATGTGTTTTCACGGAACATTGCGTCTTTTCATGTAGACAAAAGACCAGTGTTGTGAATGGATGCTGCACAAATAAAATAGAAGCCCTAATGACGCTAGCTGTTCGAGCGTCCTTTAATGCTGGACTGCCAATAACGATGAATAAGTCCTCAAACTCAGGTATTTTACCCTGGATCTTAATCAATCTTTAGACTCAGAGTTTTTAGACTAAAATGTGTGATAAAATTAAACATAACGAGGGACTGGTATGAAAACAGACAATTAAAATTGTGAATATGTCAATTGTGGCCATGTGTATTCCAAATGCTACCCTAAGGTGCACCGTACAAAAATTATTTTAAAAAGGAAGGTGTCTTCCGGTACTATTCTTATCTTCTCTTTACCACGGCCGCATATTGATTTTTTTACTAGGTATCCACATGTGTCTTTGGCTTTTATTTTTCATTCTTTCTCTACTAAGAAAATTTTTATCTAGGAAAAAAATGCCATGTATTTAAGATGATGCCCTGAGGGATATACCGTACAAAAATTATTTTAAAAAGAGAAAGTTTCTCCCGGTACAGGTGTACCATGAAAATCTGACTCCCCTAAAATGTGACTCCCCAGTCAGATTTTCATTATGAAAATGTGACTCCCCAGTCAGATTTTCATAATGAATATGTGACCCCCCCTATGAAATTTTGACTCCCCCCCCCCAAAAAAAAAAAATAAATAAATAAATAAATTCATTAATCTCATTTTATTTGAGTAAATGACTAAGATCTTGTAGTATGCATAATGGAGGATACATTGGCACTTTTTTGTAGTTTGCAGGTGAAAATTTTCATGAAAAAATAAGAAAATTAAAAATGTGCACATAATGAAAATCTGACTCCCCCATGAAAATTTGACTCCCCCTCCACAAAACTTCATAAATCTTATTTTATTTTGAGTTTATGACCCCATTTCCAGAGATTAGATCGATCTACTTTAGATCGACCTAACTCCCTGGGGGTTCAAGCTAAATAGCTGTCAGCCGGGCGGACACGAAAGTTAATTACCCCCTTACAGCTTGTAGTAGGCGGGACGGACATTTAAGCCGGATTATCTGACAGTTATCTAGTGAGACTCCCCGCGGGGATAGATCGATCTAAAAGCTCTGGGAATACAGCCTATGACTGTGATCTTGTAGTATGTAAAATGGAGGATACATTGGCTTTTGAAAACATTCTCAATTTTGACATAAGTTTTCACCACCAAACTTTCAAATGTGATAGGGCTGTGACATGCTTGGTGGTAGCTTATTCATATGTCGTAGCTTAAAAGAAAAAATATTCAAATATTAAATATGAAACAATTTAGGTCGTCAAAGTCCTATGGGCGCAAGAATGCATACTTATTAATCTTTTGCTTGATTAATCCCCATTTTTTATTCAGCTTTGGGGAAAATAATGAGAAAAACAACAGCAAGTGTTTAGTTGGGTATGCTATACAAGAAGAATTAAATAAAAAGGCGATGTGGCCAATTTCTTGAGTTAAAAATGTAGCGTTTTGACATGGTAGTGCAAAACCTACAGGAAGTAAGATGGATACTTGTTTTAAAATATTCTTCAAAATTTTCACCATCAAACTCACGTCACACTTAGTTATATTTTTTCCCATATTTAAATCTGAACGAAAGTAAAGAAAATCGGATCACTTAATAAACGGGCCTAGTGCATTTTCCGGTCAAGCGTCACACGATAGGACAATTACATTTGTATTTTGCAAACATGCTTGCCTGCATTTCCAATCGCTTCACTGCTTTTCATGCTCCCATTTACAGAAATTCGTTCATACATATCAGTCACACTTGAATGATATTTAAAAACCATTTTCGCGTCATAAGACAACAGAATGCACCGTGTTTTTATTTCTTGTCAGGTCACATCAGGTCATCCAGTGCGAATGTGTTCCACGCAACAGCGCACACAACTAATATCATACATCGTCACTTTGGACTGTCCGGTATCATTAGGCTAGAGACTACGGGCCTGAATTTTTTTCTCATTTCCTCAGCAATCTATACTCGGTTTGACACTGGGTTATGGTAGACAGATGTGTGACATTTTAGATTGCCGAGGAAATAAAGGTTACTCTATAAGCTTCTTTTCAGGATCAGCGTCTAGTCTGTATCAGCTTACTGGCTTCAAAGATCATGCAGAAAAAAAGGAAATATAAAATATAGAATTTTTCATGTTTCAATACATACTTTTAGAAATAATGGATACTACTCCACATTCATTTACCCGTACAGGCACCGCAAATATACTTACCCTGTCAGTAGCCTAATATCGCTTTGTTGTTTTCATCATAGTTCAAACTCTTTTATTGACCATCAATGAATAGTCTGTCATTCCTTGGATGAATGAACAGTCAACGATTGGCCCTTCATCCCTTGTTATGTTTTTTCCACATTTTCTCCCTTGAAATTGATCCAAAGAAAAGTGGATCCGTCATAATGGGCAGTGTGCAATTACCGGCCATGTTTCACACTTCAATAAATGTATATTATAAGGGCCTACCTATTAAAAATGGACAATAGAAGTGTTAAAAACACCATGATTTAGAGAGGTGGTGACCGGAAAGGTAAGCAACTCCTATTTACATGAAGACTACATTGTTCAGTTAATATTGTAAGGGTCATTTTATGTGGTTTATAGATTCGCCACGGGATGCTATAGCAATCAATTCAGCACGCTCTTCGCTGTGGAATTCAACACTTCAGTACATCCGAATCCAATGCACAGGTGCAAATCATGTCCAAGCCATGCTCTTAAAATATTTAGTGCACAGATTATAAACTATGTTTGATTGTTTTAAGGTCGCACATGAAGAAGTTTGTATCAAAGTTTCACTGTCCTGGAACCACGGAGAAGAAAAAAATAATTCGTCGTCTAGCCCCAAAAAGGAACAAACATTCACAAATGGAAATCTTTCAGCTGCGGCAGTGTTTCACTCACTTCGAAAATTCGATCAGCATTGGTTTTCTTTTTAAATTTATTTTCTACAAGTATAACGTTTGAAAAAAAACATGACAATTTTCAGTATAGAGCAAGTAATTATTTTTGTGTCATTTTAGTATTTTTTTGTCACTGAATATTAAAGAAAGAAAAAAAAACAGCATGATGACAACAAAGGAAACTTTAAATGAAATTTTTTTATTCGCAATGCAAAAATTATATAAGAAATGTCAAACTACACTATACGTGTTTCAGTCGACAAGTGCTTGGACCAGAACAACCTTTTTTCCGGACATTTTTCTGTGGAACATAAATTACCTATGTTTTAGTCTTGACGCGAAGTCCCCTGAGTTACAGTTTATAAAGTTTATTTTAAAAGACGTCCTTACGTCAGCTATAATTTACCATGACTGAATCACTACAGCATATTTGGAACATGATACAAAATAAATAAATGATAAAAACTTTTGATCCCGAGCATAAGAAAATTGTTGTCGGTTTGCGTACGAGATGTTTTGTCTCCGACGAAACAGGCACATGTCAATACAACAAACACTTTAAATTATGGGAATACAACATTAATATTTATGCTAAAAACTGTGTTCTGAAAGTTACACATTTGCTTTGTTAAAATGGTCATGGTCACGATCATTTTCTGCAAATTGCTTACAATTACGACACTCATATAGGCCTACCACTTTATATTGCCACGTTTCCAACATTTTTAAGCTTGCGTTTTCATGTAAACATTTCACTTACAATATGCCACTTGAAATTACTGTACTTGCAGACCGCGAGGAGTGGGCCCCACGCCCAAACTAAATAGCCCTGACTCGAGTCCGTCTGCTCAAGAAGTTATAATGAGATTTTTTCTTCTAGTGAATTTAAACTATCAGTCTACTATTAGTTGGCCTCATGTAATAGACAAAGATATAAACAAAAATATGTAATAATGAAATTTTATTTAGAATCGTNAAATGGTTGCGTCCAGGCTTGAAATCTCTCTCTACACCTTTCTGTAATCCCACCATGTTTTCTCTGTGAGATTATTAGAGACTTCGCGAGGCTTTATCCCAATTGGCTGAAGCAACCCACATGAACGGTCTTTTGAATATGTATTAGGCACAAGCTCTCCCTAAGACCACAAGCTGGGTAATTATTAGGATTAAGCCCGTTACGAGGATAGGATGAAGGGAAACCCCTTGTTTCTACTCCTTCTCATTATAACTTCTTGGTCTGCTCTACAACTTGCCCCCTGACGCTTCGAACCTCGGTAAGTCTTGGGTTTTCGCGGACAAAATACTGGAAGTGTGGTGATTTTCGCAACTTGAAGTACCTGGATATGCTTTTAGATATCCACGATTTCCCTGATATAATTTTGTATTACAATTTTTAAATAACACTTTTATGTCGTCAAAAGTTAAGAGGCAGGGCCTTTTATGTCCTATTAATTGTTTTTACTGTTGTTACTAGTCTTTATCTCTTATTGTTGCTATAGTCACCAAACCATAGCTATATGGACTGTACTATGAAAATAAGGGTTTTCACTTTCTTGAGCCATCCGTGTATTTAAATATATATTATAATATATTTTATAATTCACATTTCAAGCATAAGATAAATTATATTAAATCAAAATAAAAGAAATGTATGCATAAGCCAAGAAAAGGGTCTTGCTGCAGACTGTCACCGGTCTACGTTACACGCATCATGACACTATGCATACTAGTGCACGTGACGTCATTGGCAGATTGTGACGTCACACTGCACTTCCATAGTAACAAACAAAATAAACTGCGGATAAAATCATTCAATAACTCAAAAATGTAATCTTTGCTCTTTAACGCATCAGGTAAGTTAAATAAACGCATTTGTGCTTGCAGCTCTATTAGTAAACAGCAATTACATGTATTTTTGTTGTCAACTCAAGCATTTATGTTTCTATTTTCATGTACTTCATTTAATTCACTCAATTCATGATGGTGAAAATAATTGGAAACTCCTACTTGCTTTCTCCTACTTTCTGTTTCTCTAACGTTCACCTACGTGCCGTTTCTCTCACTTTTTACCTAGATCAATGCTTTTAACCGCATTGGTTTTACTGCCAGTGATTGCTGTCGTCATCTCTGGGTTAGCCGTATTGGCAGTGATTGCTGTCGTCATCTGTGGGTTAGCCGTATTGGTTTTACTGCCAGTGATTGTTTTTGATTTCCTCCTATGTTTGTGCTGTGCGACACCCCGAAAAAGGTTGGCAAATATATTCTCAAATAAAATAATAAATAATTAATAATTAATAAAATAAAATAAAATAAAATAAATAAAATCTCACAATTAAATTATAATGTATATGTAGATAGGGAATATCATGAATCATCACAGATATCCTTTGGTTTCAACAACTTTTTATTCTAAGCTTCCCGTCAATTTAATAAAATTACCTAATTTGGTAATGGTGTGATGTCTACCGCTCTTACGTAATATCTATTATAATTTCATTTTTCGACAACTTAGCAAAATAAGCCATCAATCATAGTAATGTAATTGCGTAATTGGTGATGGTGTCTTAGTGGACCAAAGTTCACGACATCCATTAATACAGATTTTCCATTACCTCCTCATAAAAGTATGATAACTAATCTCTCTTGTTCCTAGCCGTAACTTTCCATTAGTTGTGCTGTTTGGTCCTTTTACTTGCACTGTTTGACTCTTTGACATAAAGGTTTCATCAGTCATTGACTGTAAAATTCATTCCTCTAAATGAACAAAGTAATACATCTGCTGCAGGGTGATTTGTGGAGCGAAGAAGACTACCAAGACAGGCTTGGCGGCGGCAACCAAACATGCGAAGAAGTGGCGCAAGAAAGTAGGCGCCATCCCTGTGCCGGACTTGAAAGAACGCAGTGAAGGCAGTAAGTAGGAAAGAACTGGGCCCCGTAACTCGAAAGCATCGCGTATTGCGAATAGTGATATCATATAGAGGCTACAATGTATTATATGGGGCGAGTATGGGCGAGTTATGGAATCGAGAAGTTTGCGCTCGGTCGCCTGGCCCTGGTTTCTGTTTTACAAAAGAGTTTAGCCTGGCAATTGGTCCTAACTTTTAGACTGAAATGCTAATTTAATTTGGCATCAGTGCAACATCAATTGCCATATCGCCAATGTAAGGTGAACATCTAATTTTTTAAGCGCTAGAAGGGCCTCTGAAAGAGAGTAAAACCAGGCGAGGGGGTGGGAAGGTGGATTCAGGACATAAAGCAAAATAAAAAAAGATTGCCTTTTTGAAAAATAAAAGTAAATTACGGGTGGGGTGGGAGTTATTGGATTCTGGGGTTGCCACTAAAACCGATCACGCTTAAATGTCTGTGAAGATTATAATACATCGGTAATGTCATAGAAACTGCTTTCAGGTCTACACATGACGTCACTGTTTTCAAGTTTTACTTTGGCGGCTCTGGACACTCAAAAACAAAACAACCTGCAGGGGAAAACAGATCAACAACATACATCTTCAACAGTTAGCAGCAAAGATCCGAAAAGTTTAAGTAACAAGTCTAGTTTGCAATCTGACTGCGGTGACAGACATCTCAGTAGGCGGGGTTTAAAGTCACGTACCGAACGACGAGGTTCAAGGTCAGGGTCACTTGCAGAGAGGTCACCTTTGATACCTCACGACGCAAGTCCTAGGCGTGAACAAAAGCTTGCCAGTCACAGCAGCTGTGAAAAAGTTGAACTCACGCGTGTTCATCATACGGCAGCGCCATCTACAAATTGCCGGAACAATTCACGAAAACCTTCTTTTGATGAGCGATCGACTTAAAGACACTGTAGAAAATGAGAAGAAAATCGCTCATTCATCGCTGTAATAGTATCTGCATTGTAAAAAATGAGAATTTGGACCTTTTAATATTTCTTACAACTTGAATATTTATTTTATTTATTAATTAATTTATTTATTTATTTATTGCAGCTATAACATAATAAATACGTAGGCTATGCTAAAAAACGGTTAACAAGACATACACTTGTACATAGATAAATATTAAAATAATAACTAAATGTAGGCCTATTTAGAAATCCCTTTACAACTAAGAAAGACAAGTTTCCAGTGGGGAAGTTGGTTCTAAACGTATCGGTACTTCGGCTGGCAAAACAGAGAAGGCCTACTGATATTAATTTAAATATAAAAATTCTGTACTCCACATTTTAGTGGGGCCTATTTGTCAGTTTTTAAATCATAGGCCTACTGTATGATACTATTTCAATTCCAAATTACTGACTATTGTAATTGCTGAACTATTGCGTCTATAGTCAGTAATACCGACCGCAATAGTGGCAGCACCGGTTACATTTATATCGATATAGGCCTATTCGGCGTGTTTTATAATTTTTTCTATGTGTACATTTCTTGCACAACTATCATTCCCAATTCTTATCCTAAAAACTTCAAATCGGTCAAAATAAAGTGCCAAAAAACTGTTAGTTCTAATTGACTGGCCAGCCATTTAGAACTAAATGATTATTTCAAAATGGAATTAAGCATCCGAGTGCAGGAACAGGTTGAGCAATGATTCCTGTGTAAGGAAAAGTGCCTTTTCTTTTCCGAAGGAAAAAAAATTGGTACTGTAAATCCCGTATAGAGTAGACCGTACCTTTAAACACAATGACTTTAAGAACATACATGTAGCACTGGGAGGATATTATATTTTTTGGTACGAGCAAATGAATGTGAATGTAGCTGACGTTGCCGTGATACAGTAGCTTTGGAGTGCTTCTTGATTTAAGCTGAATTAAAAAGTGGATCCGTCATTATGCCCAAAATGCATTTACTAGCCATGCTTCACACTTCAATAAATTAATATTATAGGGGCCTACCCATTAAAAACACCACGCTTTAGGGTAGAGAAGTGGTGACCGGAAAAGTAAGCAGCTCCTTTTTACGTGAAGACTGCATTGTTCAATTAATATTGTAAGGGTCACATTTTGTGGTCTATAGATTCGCCACAGGATGTTATAGCAATCAATGCAGCATTCTCCTTGCTGTGGCATTCAACACTTCAATACACCCAAAACTTAAATGAAATTTTTTTTTATTCGTGGTGCAAAAATTATGTAAGAAATGTCAAACTACACATAAAAACATTATATGTGTTTCAGTCGACAAGTGCGTGGACCAGAATAACCTTTTTTCCGGACTTTTTTTGGGGGAACATAAGTTACCTATGTTTAAGTCTTGACTCGAAGTCCCCTGAGTTACAGTTTATAAAGTTTATTTTAAAAGACGTCCTTACGTCAGCTATAATATACCATGACTGAATCACTACAACCACGCAGATATAACAGACTGTTATAACTCCTTGCTACAACATATTTGGAACATGATACAAAATAAAAATAAATAAATAAATAAAAATAAAATAAAAAATAAAATAAATAAAAACTTATGATCCGGAGTAAATAAGTAAATTGTTGTCATTTTGCCTACGAGATGTTTTGTCTCTGACGAAACATGCACATGTCAATATTAATACGCCTACAACAAACACTTTAAATTATGAGAATACAACAATAACATTAATGCCCAAACTGTGTTCTGAAAGGTAAACATTTGCTTTGTTCAAATGGCTATGGTCACGATAATTTTCTGCCAAATGCTTACGTTTACGACACTCGTAGGCCTATAGACCTACCACTTTATAATGCCAAGTTTCCAACATTTTTAAGCTTGTGATTTTTCATGTAAACATTTCATTTAAAATATGAGACATAATCTTGAATTTTCTGTCCTTGGGCCCCCACGCCCAAACTACATGCGTGTATATAGCCTTGACTCAAGCCTGTCTTCTCCACGGCTTGCCCCCTGACGCCCCCTGAAGCTTCAAAATGCCGGAGTGTGGCGATTTTTGCATTTTGAACATCTGCTTTTAGGCCCTACATATCCCCGATTTCCCTGACATGATTTTGTATTATAATTTTTCAATTTTACTTTTATGTCCTCAAAAGTTAAGAGGCAAGGCTTTTTATGTTTTATTAATTTTTTTACTACTATTACTAGTCTTTTAAGATTAAAATCTCTTATTGTTGCTATAGTCACCAGTTCATACCTATATTGACCGTAATGTGCAAATAAGTGTTTTCACCTTTTTGAGCCATCCGTGTATCTATAATATTTTTTAAAAAAATTTTATAGACTATAATTCACACTTTAAGTGTGAAATAAATCAAATTAAAAAATGTATGAATAGCACGGTACGCCAAGAAAGGAGTCTTGTAACTGAGTGTCACCTGTCTACGTTACAGGCATCATGACGCTATGCATCCTCCTGCGCGTGACGACATATGCAGACTGTGACGTCACACTGCACTTCCATAGAAACAAACAAAACAAACTGCAGATTACTGTAAATAAAAAAAGTATTCTATGCTCTCTAATGCATCAGGTAAGCCACTCAAACGCAGTTGTTGTGCTTGCAGCTCTTTTAGTGAACAGCAATTATTTTCGTTGTAAACTCAAGCATTTATTTCTCTGTTTAGATGTATTTCATTTATTTCAATCTATTCATGATGGTGAAAATAATTGGAAATTCCCTCTCTCTTTCTTTCTCCTACTTGCTGTTTCTCTCACTTTTTACCTAGAGCAATGACAGATACTAACGACGGAGAAGTTGATCCTATCGTCATCTGTGGGTTAGCTGTATTGGTTTTACTGGCAGTGATTATTTTTAGTTTCCTCCTATGTTTGTGCTGTGCGACACTCCGAGAAAGGTTGGTAAATATTCTAAAAAAAATCACAATTGAATTGCGATGTATATGTATAGATAGAAAAAGAAGCATTATAGGATATGGGTTCATTTTCCATATCATAACTATGGTATTGTAACTTAAACCAAATTATTAACACTAAGAAGAACATACTCTTATGGCGCCAAAAAGATTAATTCGTATAGAGTCTACTCTCATTCTACAATCACAAAAGTCTTCTTCTTTTACTTATCGTGCCACCTTCCAATACCGTGAGTCATTACAAGGATTCTTTGGTTTCCACAATTTTTTATTCTAAGCTAACCGTCAATTTAATAAAATTACCTTATTTGGTAATGGTGTCATGGCTAGCGCTCTTACGTAATATCTATTATTATTTCATTTTTCGATAACTTTGCAATATAATCCATCAATCAAAGTATTGTAATTGCGTAATTGGTAATGGTGTCTGAGTCGCCTTAAGTTCACGACTTCTATTAATACAGATTTTCCATTACTTCCTCATTAAAGTATGATAACTAATCTCTCTTGTTGCTAGCCGTAACTTTCCATTAGTTGTGCTGTTTGGTCCTTTTACTTGCACTGTTTGACTCTTTGACATAAAGGTTTCATCAGTCATTAACTGTAAAATTCATTTCACTAAATGAACCAAATGATATTAGTACTTATGACTTATTTTCATTACAATATAACAATAGGATATATTTTCCTATATTTTTAAAATACTGAAAGTTTATATTGAGCTCTTACTGGTCACGTCCGTTTGCTGGCTCCCTCCCCTACATTTTAATATACGATGAAATGATAGAATGAATTACATGATTTATATTGTACACTATTAATATAATATAATATAATATAATATAATATAATATAATATAATATAATGTGTTTAATCTTAGGCGACGGTTGATGAAGCGTTATGTGTCTGCAATAGAGCTGGGGGCGATGGACGAAGTTCCTCCTCTAGACTTCTGTTCCATCTGCTGCAGGGTGATTCGTGGAGCGAAGAAGACTACCAAGAAAGGCTTGGCGGCGGCAACCAAACATGCGAAGAAGGGGAGCAAGAAAGAAGGCGCCATTCCTGTGGCGGACGTGAAAGAACGCAGTGAAGGCAGTAAGTTGGAAAGAACTGGGATCTGTGTTACGAAAGTGTTTTAGCCTGAAAATTGGTCTTAACTTTTAGACAAAAATGTTCATTTATTTTGACATCAGTGGAACATCAATTGCCATATCGCCAATGTACAGCGAACATCTAATTTTGTAAGAGCTAAAACAGGCCTCTGAAAGAGAATAAAAGCTGGGAGGGGCTGGGGTGGGTGGATTCAGGGCATAAACGAAGGATGGACCACATGTGAAAACCAAAAACAAAAAGGTTTTCATTTTTTAATGATAATATATGTTATTTAAGTTGCTCTAAAATCAGTAAAGTGTTTTTGCAAAACTACTTGGTCAACTCTGGTCCAGAATCATCGGTACCTGCATTTTAGAAAAATATTTATTTGAAAAATAAAAGTAAATTACAGGAGGGGTGGGAGTTATTGGATTCTGAGGTTGCCACTAAAACCGATCACACGTATATCTGTGAAGCTTATAATACATCGGTAATGTCATAGAAACTGCTTTCAGGTCTACACAGGACGTCACTGTTTTCAAGTTTTACTCTGGCGGCTCTGGACACTCAAAAACAAAACTACCTGCAGGGGAAAACAGATCAACAACATCCATCTTCAAC
>NW_019773639.1:0-15675 GCF_001039355.2 Lingula anatina | reverse complement strand
GACATATATGTCTCTAGATAAATAGATAGTCAATTTGGTCTGATGTAGCCTCAGCAAAAAAAATGTCCCCAAGAACTGCGGCCTTGATAGAGGGTATTGTTCAGCAGCTCCACGCGTTTAGGAATTCCACGCCTATAGCAGCTCCATATGTTTAGCAGCCTCACGCGCTTAGCAGGGGAAGTGCTTAGCCAATGTGCTTAGCTTGTGATAGACTGATTATAGATCCATATATCGGTGAAGCTAAGCACATAGCTAAACGTGTAACACTGTCAACGTGTCTAACATTTTCTTCTGTGAAACGCTTGAAAAGCTATACGTGCTTAGCTTTTACACATATTTCTAAATGCGTATAGGTGCTTAACGTATGTTGTATGTATTTAAATGCTAAGCACTGTTTTTACAGTGTAAAACGACATGTACTAGGTGGCAATTATGAATAAATGTAGGATCACTTTGTTACCGGTATTTAATCTCCTGATTTGATTTCAAGGTTTTTGGTAACAATTTCCTCAGCCCAACAAGAAACTCGGAAAATTCATCTGTTGCACAGCCCTGTTTCAGTGCCATTTGTGCCTGAAATATACAAACAAACGAAATTTATTAAAATGTTTGGCAAATCTTTTATTTAGGTTCGAAAATTGATAACACACACTCTCCTGCAGCATGTTCTTCTTTTAGAGCAGAAAATTACTTGTAAATGTATTTGTATATGATTTGTCAGTTTACTACCACTTCCTTATTGAAGTTGGAATGAAACATCATTCATTAACGGATGTGAAGTGATTTTTTGAATTTCAAAAACATAACGTTCACTACTACATGATAAAGATAAAAACTGCGTCCCAAAATAGCAATGATCCAACTGATTGTGAAATTCATCACTTTTAATTCGGTTAACAGAATCGACTCAGTTTCCAAGAACAGTATATGCAGACTTGACATTTAACATGGAATATTTTTTTCCAGATCATAATTCATCAGATTTTCATATTATAACTTTTGAATATCTATTTGATGTCATGGTGACATCAGTTCATTAAGTGTATTAGTCATGGAAGCAAACAGAAATACATTGCCTATTCTAGGTAATATGACACGACCCACAAAGGACCCTCATGTCAGTGTCTTATCACAGCAACGGTCACTGTTACGACTGACCTCATCTGGCTGCTACCACAGCTCTCAAGCGGCAGGGCATTCCGTGGGATAGGTTGTAGGCCAGGCAGACCGTTGATTCGGCGGGTAATGACAAACCCACATATTGTCTATGTAGTTCAAATATGGCGATTTTGATGACCAAATTAGCTGCTCATTCCCTTGGTTCTGTAAATTTTATGCTATTTAAAGTGCTCTCCGTGAGTCGTCCCCAGATTATCCCTTTATTTGATATGGTTGAAGTTTTCGTCGATGACTACCATTGGTGCTTTGGCATCAATGTAGTATCCTCTCGAAATACTGAGGCTGCCAATGGGTGAGGTCAGAATTCCAGGTATGTTATGTGTTAGGTGTCAGTGTTACAGATATGTTACAGATATGTTACATTAATCAACAATTCTGACCTGCTACTAAACACCAGTGTAATACCAATGTTAGTGTAGCAACTCTGTTGAAAACTACAGTTCCTGTAACAGACGGTGTTACACCAAACATCTCTGCTACATAAAAGGTTAAATTAATCAGAGCAAACTAAAATATGTAAAGCTTCAATTATCAATTGCTTATCCGTTTCTGTAGGGATCAATGAGGGGTTATCACAGAATTATTCTAGCTTATCTGCTTTCGATATTTAGCACGTCAGAAATAAAACATTTGAATTCCTCTTAATTTTAGAAAGTTTAACCACCAAGTGGTTAAGCTGGTGTTACATCTTCAAGAGGTCAGGACTGAATATGTTAGTGTTAGCAGACATATTTAGTTTTGGCCTAATTTCTAGTAGCCTCCTCGGTGAAGATGATATTTGAGCCTAATTTGCAGGCTATTGCACTCGAGAGAGCCAAAAACTACAATCGTACAGCTGCTGTTAATTCAGAGCCTGTGGAAAGACATATACTGTGCTATTCTTGCTGGTGTCACACACCAGTAAATGGGGCAACATGGAGCTATCAGCCTGTTAACAACATGCTGCAGCAGAATAGCAGGATGTTGACCACATGTCAACATACTGTTTACCTGAACTCCATGTTTTCTTTATTTGGGTTAACAGGAATGTTTATACCCCCGTGACAGTAGAGGCGGAATGAGCAAGAAAGCCGCCGGAAAGACAATTCTTTGTGCGTTCCTGGATATTCGAAGAGCATTCTAAAAATTCCGACTGCATTCCAAATATTTTTACCCATTCTTGTGGCCGGTCCGAATGTTTTACTCATGTTAAAAACGTTCGAAGTGCATTCCAAGTGGAAAATTATCGAATGGCATTTGAATAGTATTCTAACTGCACTATGACTGCATTCTAAATATTCTCACGGCATTCCGACAGCATTCGAAATATTCTGATCACATTCGAGGGAGAACCGAAATGGCAAGACACTTCAAATCCTGCTAGAATGAGCCAGAATGCAACTCGAATGCATCTCGATCCTATTTCAGCTAGCAATCGAACTGCACTCGTACGACATTCGAAGTGCATTCTAAATATTCTGACTGCATTCTGGCAGCATTATTGATATTCTTAGTTTTCCAACTACATTCGAGCTGCATTTGAGAGCTAATACAACCGAAATGTGCACGAATCATTCCAGGCGGATTCAAGCGCATTCTGGGTATTCCAACGGAATTCTTACAAGAATTTAGGTCAATTTGAAATTTCTTTCCGAATGTAGTACGAATTTTTAAATTTAGTCATTCTGGCTAGTTCTGCTTGGTTCCTGCTGATTCCGAATAAGTGTGAAGGGGGCTTAACAGATCTGTAACACTAACACCTAACACATAACATAGCTGGAATTCTGACCTCACCCAATGACCCTAGTCACTTTAGACGCGGCACACGCTTCGTCGCACGCCTCTTCAGGAAGTTTGTAAACTCTGTTTTGACAAGTTGAGCGGTACAGGTGAAATCTGACCACAATAAAGAAAAGCCACGTGGTTTCAGTGTTCTACCCAGAAACGGTCATGGTCCCCAATTCATTTAAGAAACAGACGGCGCTGTTTTGCCGTTTACAGTGTTTTTTCCGGAGGTCGTATGGTATTCTAACCTGCTAAACACGTTTTGATAGCATTTTACCCCTCATTCTGAACGGACTGGGTGGTTTTTGTTAAGTTGCAGCTGCATATCCGGAAGGTCTGTGAGTCCAGTACCCTGGTGGTAAGATTTCAATACGTTGGGTGTGGCCTCTTTGTTGATACATCAGTCTCGACATAATTCCTTCTATGCAATAGTTGCCGAAATATGGATACCTTTTTGACAGAACCATGCTTTGCCAAAGCCAAGCTTTGACCAGCCCAAAAGGAGCACTGCCCAATTTAATCTCGCATATTACAGAATGGATTAGTGCAGCAGACATAGTTGTCATTTAATTGGTAGCGATACACCTGACTACACAGTAAGATAGCTTATATGAGAACCGAGCGTCATGATAATACTTTTGAAATGTTTTAATCCCTACTTTTTGAATAGGAGATGGATAAACAATTGACAGCCATATCAATCCCTTCAAAATTCAACTGAATAACACAAAAGCTTAGGCGGAATAACACAATAGCTTAGACGAGTGAACCCCTTGTCGCCGGTATCTGTGGTCGAGCGAGAGTGCTTTGATCATTTGAATCCCTCTTCAGAATGTTGATTAGATGTGTCTCATTCAGGCAAAAAGACTGAGAAATGATATTTAATTTATCCATCTTGTGTTTGCAGGCAGTGGTGGCGTCAAGACACATGTACTAAGGTACCTAGCCTTGAATCCCGGAGTTTTGATATAGTGGATTTAATAAGACTTATTCCACACAGTACAAAACACGACTCCAGTACGAACAAAATCATACAAAAAAGTAAACTTATATTCAAGTGGGTTTTGAAAAGCCCTTCCTCTCGAACAATTGCCCCCACTGTCCCCTGTCAACTTTCATACTTTTATACTTAACAGTGGTCCCTCCATTGCAAAATTTCCCTTCCACAATACTGTCAATGATATTGAATCCACACACTAAGCATTTACATGAAAATAACAGATGAAAGTCGATCTTAATTCTTCGGAAAGAAATTATTTAAAACACTGACCTTAATTCTTCGGACCTTAATTTTTCAGGTTTGCGTATTATTACCTCATTTCTACGCATTTACACCAAAAAAATCGTTGCTCTGGTTGCTTCATCAGATTGTTTAAAATACAAAAGCTAAGGATGCTCTTTGTTTTCTTTCTGGTAAGGTTGTTGAATAATTTTTAAAAAACTTGACGAAACAACTGGTGGTTGCTACGAAAAGACGAACAAAAAAGTGGTGCATGTTGTACGGAGATATGAAGAGGTTAGACTCTCACTGGGGTGTCTCATGGTATCCAAACAACTCCGTTAACAAGACGTTTAAGAGAAGGCAACACTTCATAAAATTTCCAATAAACAATATGTCCTAGAATATATTTTCTTTTTAAATGTAAGGTTTTATTAGAACAATATGTATAATGGCATTTGCAGTTGTACATGTAAAATAGTATTCAGTTCCATTATTTACAAAGAAAATTATCCGACATTTAGCACACAGTCTCAGCTGTGACAACAAGATCCCTTTGAATGTGTCAGATCTGCAGTCCGTTACGTTTACGTAAAAAAGCCCTCTCATCTCGGGCTAATAAAATCTAGTTTAAAAATACAATACATTAAATAACTCGAATTATCTTTGGTTTAATCATCCTCTCTGTTCGCTCACAGCATGACTTGAAAGAGAATTTAATTTACCTGAATATGACATCAGTCACAGCTTTTAGGGCAAACAAACTTACTAACGGTAACTATCTCCTCTAATATATTTCGATTGTGTGATATGTCGATATTGTAAAAAGAAAAAAATGGCTATAGAATGGCACGAAAACGCAGTATATACTCCAGCGCAGTAGACTACTGCAATCATACTGCAAACATGCTTCAAATCTGCTTCGATTTGGGAGCTAATTAGCATATTTGAAACATGCTTCTATCATGCTGCTAATCTACTGCATTAATGCTCCTCTCTTTACAAACCTATGTACCTTTTGGAGTATAATTGCAGAAGGCTATACTGCATTTCTACTGCAAATATGCTCCACACCACTACTGCGTTAATGCTTCTTTGCTACTTCGATACTACTGCATTTTCGTGCGGGTATATTATAAATCTCTGCCAGAAAATATGCAAAGTTCAGTTCATGATAAAAAGAAGATCAAAGGTCAATTTCAAGGTCACAGTAAGATTGCTAGTATATGACTTCCTATTCAAGTTTAATAGTAACTATGGGCGTGTCTCTGCCAGTTTTGGAGATATACGGGACGGGAATTTTGCAAAGTTCAGTTCATGATGAAAAGTAGGTAAAAGGTCATGCAATTGCAAGGTTACAGTTGGATTGCCAGTTTATGACTTCCAGTTCAAGTTCAATAGTAACTATGG
Organism: Lingula anatina; assembly: GCF_001039355.2. The sequence goes on along the minus strand of NW_019773639.1, from coordinate 10,103 downwards.
GCATATCTCTGTCAGTTTTGGATATATGAGGGCCAGAAAATTGGTAAAACGCAGTTCATCATTAAAAGTAGCTCAAAGGTCAATTTCAAAGTCACGGTAAGATTGCCAGTATATGACCGCCTATTCAAGTTCAATAGTAACTATGGGCGTATCCCTGCCAGTTTTCAAGATATTAGGGATAGAAGTTTTGCAAAGTTCAATTCATGGTGAAAAGTACGCCGAAGGTCAATTTCAAGGTTAGGAAATTTTGGCCCGTTTGACCTTGAAATAAAGTTCAAAAGTCAAATCCAATGACACATTAGGAATCTCCACATATGGCTTTCGGTCAGACTTATGTAGTAATTTTTCCCATAACTCCTTCGGTTTGAGAGATTTACGTGTTGCATTGATTTTTCAAACATTTTGACAAGGGTGTGTTTCGAGGAGCATCATACCCTGGTCAATGCACCGAGTGAGACCAAAAAACCAGGGGCCCGTTTCACGATGCAGTCGTTAGTTAGAATAACTGACTGCTGAACTATTTCGCGAACGAGAAAACAAGGATTTCCGAGGGTTGTTTTACGAAGCAGTCGTTAATTCATCGCTAAATTCAGTCGTAGAGTTCTGTCGTTAGTTCTGTCGTTGCTCACAGTACTCTCAAATCAGTCTACAGTCACAAATGCACTAACTCTCCAATTTTTGGCGACTGGAAATGCATAAGGCCGTCTGCTTCGAGGTCGTCGTAAAGGATCTTAAACCACCCCTTTTGCCGCTCTTTTTGTCACAGCCAGGTGCAACCTTTCGTAAATTTCATCATTGTGCCTACATTGTAATAGATCCTGTCTCTGATGAAAACGTTGTAGTCTACGTTGCCGTCTGCAAGAAAGGCAGCCGCCATAATGCACACAAAGACAAACGACAGACAACGGTAACTAAGCAACCTTTCTATCTCTTTACGCATGCGTATGATGAAACTCTAGAGTTTTCGAATGGTCGGCCCGGTCGTTAAATATCCATGGTAACAACGACACAATAACGAGAAAACTAGCGATAGCTTCGTGAAACGGCGCTCATAACTTGCGAGAGGCTAACGACCGATCGCTAGCTAACTATTGCTTAGTGAAACGGGCCCCAGGGGGTTCAAGTTGAGATAATATGTGACCAGAATGCAAGAGGTGGGCACACAGGTCCTTGCAGTATAGGAGGAGAATCGGTAAGTCCGCCAGTTTTACAAGTCCTAACTACTACATGCATAGTTATGTGCCAGGAACCTAAGTCCCAGTAGGACTACTATTCCCAGGTAATGGTAGTCTTGCAAGCCTCGGTTCCTGGGGGACTTGAATTACTGTTACACGGACTAAAACCATGAGTACCGCCAGCGTAAACTTACTAAAATGAGGAATTGTGATCATGGACCCAATTTGCCATTGGACATGGGTTCTTACTACTCTCAGGTATATATAGTGTCCATTGTGAAATTAACTTTATTTCTCAGTGTTTTCCTTTCCTTTATTACTCCTTCAATATATATCTGTCGGATAAAAAGCATGTTTGAGCAGGATTTTTGAAAAAATCCAAGATGGCCGCCACTTACCATTAGAATACTTGGATTTCAGCTACTACCTGGGATATTTATTGTTCGTTTTCAAAGGCAGCTCCCTTCTGAGTGTTTTCCACATCTTTATTATTCGTATAACATATATGTGGTGTGTGACAATTATATATGTTTGGGTACTTAGATGGCCTCCATTAGTCTAAGGAATACATACACGGTAGGTTTCAACTATAGTACATGTACACCAAGGCAGATACAGAAATAAAAATCTGTTTATTCTTCAGTGCTTTTCATAGTGTCAATACTCCCATGATATATATGGAGTGGGTTACAAGTGGGTATGTTAGAGCATATTGAGAAAATTCAAAATGGCCTCCATTTGCCACAAGATTACTAGTACATGGAGTTTCAATTACTGCCCGGGTTATATGGTGTTCATAATCAAAATGTTTCAGTGTTTTTATCAAATTTATCTATGATATAAATCTATTTGGTGACAAGTGTGAATCCTTTAGTATTTTGAAAAAAGCCAAGATGGCTGACATTTGCTATATCAACACCCATCCATGGGTTTCTATTACCCACTCTCATTCTTAAAATTCTGAGAGGCCAGCAAATGTAAAAAGCATTAGCCTACCCGTGGGAGCAGTATACCGATCTCAAGGACGTGGTAGACCTTAAACGCGATACAGCGATGATCTGACGGACCTCTGCAGGTCCATGGTTCAAGCAGACAGAATGGCACAGACCCGTGACTAGTGGAGAGTTGTTGTGAGGGGGCCACGGCGGGTCGGCACCGACCAAACCGTTCTTGATGATTGATGATGATTCTCATCAGAAAGGATCATTTGAAGAGAACATAGAAGTGAAAAATGAAGTAAAAGATATAGTTGCAAATTCTACTTTTTTCTGAATCTCTATGGACAAAAAAAGATAAATCTGGCTTTATAAAAAATTGATCATTTAAAATTTTTCAATTCATGCCTAGCTAGTATGGGGACTAAATAACGTTGGTTTAGCCATTTTTGGTAACAAAAAATAACAACCTTTTTGAATAATAGACTGTGCCAAAGGAGAAAAAGATGCACTGTCCAAAATACACGTTTATTTTACTGACACATTTTTTCACAATGCCTGGTAACGAAAGCTTTGCAAATTACTTTCTATGAAAATGCAGTTTTGCCGTGTTTCCTCTAAAACATTTGACTGCGTCCTGTCACCACGTTCTCTTGCTAATAATGGATGGAACTAAACTGAAGATTTTATTTATGTCTAAAATAGTATAAAAGTACAAAGTTTTACTTGAACAAAAAAATACTTCTGCGCGCTTACTTTTAATTTAAAAAGCAATAAATTGATCTTTATATTGAGAATGTGACAAGTCAACACTCAACGGTGGGCTGTGATGTGGGTCCCAGATGGACTTGCCCATGAGCTCCTGATGTGGTTTCCATGTGAACAAGCCTAAAAAAGGCTCCCATATAGGACCCGCATTGTCCAACTGGGCTAATGCAGGGGCCGGTTTCANAACCTCTCGTAAATTGCATCATCGTGTGTATATTCTAATAGATTCTGCCTTTCATGAAAACGTCGTAGTCTACGTTGCCGCCTGGCGGTACGGATAGCAAGAAAAGTAGCCGCCATATTGGATACAAAGACAAACGACAGACAACGGTAACTAAGCAACCTTTTTATTTCACTCATTACGCATGCGTACGATGAAACTCTAGAGTTAGCGACTGGTCTGACCAGTCGTTAAATATCCAAGGCAACAACGAGACAATAACGAGCGAGAGAACTAGCGACTGCTTCGTGAAACGGCACTCTAACTAGCGAGAGGCTAACTACCGATCGCTAACTAACTACTGCTTTGTGAAACCGGCCCCAGGTTCTTATGCTGATTAAAGGTCACAAAATGGGTAACTTTTTATCCAATAAATCTACATGTAGTATGATCATTAAGTCCAATTTAGTTCAAGTAGGCTCAAATATGTTTTCTCAACAAGAGACACCAGGAGTTGCAAGGTACCTGTATACACAGTACAGCAACCCATAAAATAGGCCAGCCCATGCTAGGCCCAGTAGGGACCCAAATAAGACAAAGAAGGTTAACCTGTGCCCAGATCTGCCCAATAAGCCCACCTCCTACCCATCTGGGGCCAGATGTGTCTATACCGCCAGAGAAACATATGGGGTCAATAATAATAAAGTGAAATTCAGTTTGTTTCTTTTTTTAACATCGTTATTGTATCTGTGATACATATTTGGTAGATAGCATGTGTGTATCCGTGTGTATTTCGAGAAAATTTTAAATAGCTGTCGTTACCTCCGCCAAGGAGGTTATGTTTTCACCCCTGTTTGTTTGTTTGTCTGTCTGTTTTTGAGTTATGGACCGATGTTGATGAAATTTTCAGGAACAGTCAGAAGTGGGCCAAGAAACAGATGATTAGTTTTTGGTGGTGATCCGGATAAATAATCAATCGATAATAAAATATATCTAAAATTTAGGGGTGAAACGGCATTAGATAGAGACTTTGCTGCCTTGGCGGAGGTCTGCGCTCTTTTAGTGTTTTTCTAGTTAATAAAAAGTATACATAATTTGATATTTGAGGGAAATCTAAAATGGCTGTCATTTCCCAGAGAAATACTAACACAAATTATTCAGTTACTGCCAGAGAGACGTATTCGGTCCACTCTCAAACGAAGGTACCGTAACTTAAGTTTGTTTTCCAGTTTTTACTTATCCTTATCTCTTCTGTGTACATATCTGCTGGATATCAAGTGTTCAATAAACTCCAAGATGGCCTTGTGGTTAGAGTGTCCGCCTCCGGAACGGGAGGACGTGGGTTCAAAACCCGTCCGGGGACATACCAGTCCTTTATAAACGGTACCTGCTGTCTCCCCGCTTGGCACTCAGCACTAAGGGGTTGAAGCAGGGGCCTGGTCAGGCAGTGCAGAAATGATATATTAGCTATGAGCGCCTAATATGGCAGCCGAGCTGTATGCTCCCCAGGGAGGTGAGACCGTCTACGGAGTGCACCAGAGCAAAAATGACCAGGCTTCCTTGACTTGAATATTCATATATAATTGTATAACATAATTGTATAACTTCAACCTTCGGGTTGCGATTCTCCAATAAAGATTATTATTATTAACCTTAGGAATAGTAGTACATTAGGTTTCAATTGTTGCGAGGGGGATATGAGTTAAATATCACATTAGTTTTGTTTGTCAGTGTTTTCTCACATCCTTAATATCCCTTTGACAAACATCCGTTGTGGATCAAGTGTGTTCACTTGGGTTTTATGAGAAAACTGCTAGGTGACTGCCAATTATATCAGGAAAACTAGTATATTCTCATTTCCTTAAACACATGGCGGACATCTTTTTCCTTTTTCTCAGAATTCTTAAAGATATACACTATTAACATACCAGATATTTATCATAGCATCATAGGAGAGATAAAAGAATGGAAAATACTGACAAAAAGACTAAAGTTTATTACATACACAATAATGAAATCTTTGTATCCCTGGCAGTAATCGAAACCCATGTACTAGTATTTTGAAGGAAATGGTTGCCATCTTGGATTTCCTTGCAATACCAAAGGTAACATGTTTGTTCCCAACCAAAGAAATTAGTATCATGTGGGTATTAAGGATGTTATAAAAACTGAGAAACGAACTAACTTTTACTAAATATTTGAATGGCTTTTGTATCACCCTGCAGATGTTGAAACCCATATGCAGTATTCGTATAGCAAATGGCGGCCATTTTAAGTTTTATTCAAGTATCTAGAAAAAAACATACTTGTTACTGTTCACACAATAATTCATATTTTATATGGGTAACAAGGGTGTGAAAAATATTCAGAATTAAACTATATTTCTCAATGGACAATAAATCCCTGGCAGTAGTTAATCTCAATGTTATCGTATGGCAAATGGCGACCATGTTGGAATTTTTCAAAAATAATCCAAAAATACGTAGTAGATACCAACTATACATTTATTTTAGGTCTCAAAACAATGCGGAGAGCAATTCAGGTCAAACTTTATTTTTTAATGATCACTTCCCCCCAAGCATGTATTAATGTAGCTGAAGCCCATAAATTACTATAGAAAATGGAAGCCATCTTGGATTTTCTCAAATTGCGGAGGATACACAAATTTCTGACAAAATATACATATTATAAGGGTAATGAAGATATAGAAAACGGTGAAAAGCAATTAAAATTTGTTATTGGGCACTTTTTCTCCCTCGTTGTAGTTCATACCCGTTTATACAGGTAGACCGTTTTAGCTGCCATTTTGAAAATTGTCATTTTACCAGCCTTAATAATTGTTTTAGAAAAAAAAAATGATTGTCAGGTTTGTGTTCAGCATCAAATTTCGCCTCAGAAAACACCTTTTATGGAATTTTTTTGAGATTTACCCTACCCTAATATATATATGGCCTTGGAACTGCTGTTAATTTGACATAGAACGAAATACGAAATTATTTTAGATGCGGTTTTCTATGCATAAAATTACAAGAAATAACGTTGATAATGTAAGCTCACCTTTGTCACAGACATTGATAATGTAAGCTCACCTTTGTCACAGACATAGGAAAAAGCTGGTCTGCGGTAAAACCGCCACAGATGTTTTGCAGCTTGCGAAGAGTGTCATTGAAAACAACTTTCTTCTCTTTTTTTGGTACCTGGTCCCATTTGTTGAGAACAAAGATGGCGGTTGATGGATTGAACACTCGAACTTCAGAAGCAAGTTTTTCAGTGCCAATATCTTCATCTTTAGTCTCAGATTTACCCCTTACTACATGACTTAGAAGATCCTGAAGCTTAAAAGAGAAGGCAAGTTATCAATAACGATCGGTTTACAACTTTAGAAACCTACTTATCCTTAACTGTCGACTTTTCTCTAAGAATCTGAACAACTTAAACAAATCACGTGCTTTAAAATTCGTGCAATTCTGTAAAGATCTAGAAATGACTCTTGGAAATACATTGGAAATACATTATCCTATATTTCTGTGCTCATCCAAACCGACGCCATGAACACATGGCTAAATTATTCATCATCTGAAAATGTTTTAGCAAGAAGTAAACTTTGTAATCAGTTTTACCCTATCTTCTTGCACTCCTCCAGCCGCCATGCTGTTGATGACGTAGATGAAAGAAAATGCCTTGGCCAAGTAACTCTTTGTAAGTTTTGTCATCATTTCATTGTCTCCTATACCCGGGCTGTCCATGATGTAGACCCTTCCCTGTAAGTAAATTTCACTGGTTGTCTCTGTTTTTTCATTATTATTATTATTATTATTATTATTATTATTATTATTATTCGTGCTCACCTAAGTGAGCACGAATAGGTCACCTAAGTGATGACGTCAATGTTGCATACAGATTCTTGTTTTAAAAATGCAGAGCACTCGAACCCAATACAAAGATGCGTTTCACATACTAAAGTATAAAAATATAATTAGAAGAGTTCAAATTGTATTCATTTTTTAAACATACACATGTATAGAAAAAAAAGCTATGGCGATTTCAATTTCATATTTATTCATTAGCTCTGTATGTATCAAATTAAATTATTGTCACCATAATCCAGTGATTAGAGGCAATTGACCTGGATTTTCATTCCAGGTGAAATGACCCTAGTCATTTACTCCCTGATGATGGTGACTGACAGTCACAGAAACATTGGAGGTAATACCCACATATTTTATAAGCTCTTGATAAAAAGAAAAACAATAATTTAAACTAAATGGTAACGTTTGTTCCGGAAACGTATGTCCCGTTATATGTATTGTATTGTGTTCCATTTTACGTGTGTTGACATATTTGTTCCAGTCGCTAAAATGTATGAAACGCATGTTCCCCGAAAAAACGCCCGAGATAAAGGTCATTATTGTACAAGCACCTTTCTGTTATCGACTTTAACACACTGTATAATGTTTTCACGTGTAGTATGACATTTCTAACACATTTTTGCACCACAAATATTTTTAAAGTATTATATTCAGTGATAACAAAATAAAATCGCACGAATATTTTATCGCTCTATACAGAAGATTTTCAGGTTTTTCAACGCTATACTTGAGGGAAAAAGTGCTTCCGTAGCTGAAAGTTTCCCTTTCATGACAGTACTTGTCTTTGGGGTTAGGCGACGAATTTTTTCAGGATTTTTTTCAGAACACTAAAACTTTCATAAGAACTTCCTCATGTCGGACCCTAAAATTATCAAATATAGATTCTAATGCACGAAATATTTTAAGAGCATGTCTGTGGCATTATTTGCACCTTAATTTATATTGATTTTGGGTGAGAAATGCGTGAAAATACTGAATAGTCAGAAAAAAATTGTTAATAAAAATAATGAATTAATTATCTCTATATCACTGGTGGTTTTTAGCCAAAATGTTGCATTATCGATATTGCTTACCTGTAGCAGAGGAATAGGCCAGTATATCTCGACTCTGTTGTATGGGAATATATCCTTCCCACGTCTTTCTTCCTGGAATATGTAAGGTTTTAAAACCTCATGAGGATTTGGCACCTCCAGGTCCAAAGTAACAGGCATTGAACTGGTGTCCCAGAAATGTGCCACAGCCTTTCTTTGGTCGCCGTACCTTAATTCACACAGCACTGCGGTACAACTGAAGAAATCCGTTGGAAGAAGATCTTCCCCAAGGAGTAGATTCAACAAACAACTCTTGCCAGCACCAGTCTCACCTGAAATGTATGTGAATAAAATATCACAAATGCTGAAATGCTATCGCGGAGTCCGGGTTATCCGGAGAGTGTATATGCAGTAACGAAATGCGTGATGGCAAACTTATAATGTACACAGTCGTGTACAAATGTAAACAAATGGTAAATGAAAGATTGCATGGATAAGACTGACATGAATAAAATGCAGAATAACAGAAGTCATGCCACAAGTCAGTGAACTGGATTTCTTTCACATATACTTCATATAGATAAAACTTATGTTTAAGAATAATGAGAGCACGAATAATAATAATAAAAATAATAATAATAATAATAATAATTATACTTCATTTTTTTAAAACCGCACTACAAATGTGTTTCAGTGCGGCCTACATATTTATATTAAATCTAAAAGATACATTTAAGATAACCAAAACATTTTTATATAAAGATTTTTTAAAATTCTTTTTAAAACAATGGCTAGGATAATGCATGGTCTGCTGTGATATGTTTGTTGTTGCTAAACCATAGCTTAGAGCATGGTTGGAAAGTCCATTAAAGGTCTGTTGATTCACATTTACTACCCACCTCTTATATGTCGACAGAATAAATGAAGAACCTTGAATTAACACAAAGGCAATTATACAACAGAAAACAATTCAACAAGAGATTACTTAAAATAAAAATACGGCAAATTGGGAGAAGGAAGGTTCACTGAGATGTACTCTACTGCCAGCATGTTCACTCCTAGCAAAATGAAAAGTTTGCAGCAACAGCGCAGCAAAATTCCAGCAATCTTAAAGTTTGCAGCAACGAGTTTGCAGGGGTTTGCCAGGAAATCATTTATTGCTTCTAATTTGCAGTCAAGTTGCGGAAAATTTTAAGCCCATTTGCAAGACGGAAATGTTGTTTGCAGGAATATTGTAGCTAAATTATTTCTGTGTGAAAAAGGCAGTGCTGTTAATCAACCACTTAGAAAAGACAAAGGCACTATCTTTCTTGATAAAGAAAGGTCAAATAGAATTCTCTCAGGTGTACCTGCTACTAGAATTCCACTTTCGTTTTCATATAGTTCTTTCATGTTTTTTTCTAATCTTTCTATCACACGTGGAATACTTTAATTGAGGTCATCACGTCTCCTCTTTGGTAAACCCGAAATATAATCAATCGTATCTTTGTAAAATTTCCGCAGCTGTTCTTTTGTTTCTTTGTCTTCCTCCAACTCATCTTGCATTAGTTTAGCGGCCTGAAATGAAACAAAACGCGATCATTTTCAAAGAGTGACGGGTTCGTGCCAAGGGGGTCGATACGTTTAAAAATATTTAATTATAATGCTTATTATTAATGAATAAAATGAACACTTTCAGAGAATAAACTGCCTTTTTGCCTAATTCACTATCCACGCACTTCTGCACATAGGGTTACATCGAACCAGCCTGTGAGGTGTTGTGTGCGTGGAGACCTCTCTCTAAATAAGTTAAAAAAAAGTGCGACGCCTTGGAGATCACAAACACATGTGTACCATGGTACCAACGGTAATGAGAAAAATATAGAAAAAAGTCAGCGGGGAACCCGTGAACTAGGCACAGTTGACAGACTAGACACTGATCCTAGAAAGAGGCTTATAAAATAACTCTTATTTTCTCGGCATTGTACAGGGGTAGTAAGACCCCCTCCTCTTTAACTGGTGTCTTACACTGTTAATATTGACCGCATTTTCATATATTATGTAATACTCTGTCAGACTTTCCCCTGTTGCACGTTGGCGTTGGATTGTACTTGTGCCTCTGTCAATGCACCTCATTTACTTTAAATATTTTTTTTACCGCATAAACCTTGTGGTTTAGGGTTATT
>NW_019773638.1:32884-65228 GCF_001039355.2 Lingula anatina | reverse complement strand
GTCTTAAATTTTTACATTACCTCTCATCTCCTTAACTCACCTACTCCTGTAAAGCCAACCAATTTTCAAATCAACAGAGTCATAAGTAAGGCAAGATTCATTTAATCATGCACAGCATACTTATCAGTATGAATTTCCTGCTAGCAAAATTTTTTAAAAGTTTTTTAGCATATTTGAAATGTAGATAAAACATAAGCAGGGTCTGAAGTTAATATTTGGCACCTGGTAGACCCTAAGCCCATTACTGTATTTACATATTGACATTTTTAGTGTGTGACTTTGAAATCACATTGGCCTGAAGCACAATGTTATTTACATTTTCTGAATGTCAATGTTACCAATACCTGTAGCACATCATTAAAATTTGGTGGGGATTGTATTGTTAAACAGTTTAAATATTGCATTGGAATTGACAATCAAGGCAGCAAAGCTGTCAAATGTACAGACAACAGGAAAGAAAAATAGTCCAATTAAGCTTGATTGCCTGTTGAGCTGTATGTCAATCATTCTTGTTACTTACAAAATAATATGTTTAAAACAGGTTTCCTTTCAGAGCATTTGTAGTGGCTNGTTACAGTGGCAGGACGCAAAATGTTTTTTATCAATTTTGATAGTGTTTTATAATGCTTAACAGCTTATAATCACCATCAATTTTAAATTATACACTGCAGTACCTTAGATATCTAGAAAATGTGACAAGCAAAAGTCTTCAATCCTAATGAAATTCAGTCACACCTTGAAAATGCCAATATGTGCACAAGGGGAGAGGGGTTATTAATGCCTTGACTGACTTATTGTTCTGATCTTTTTATGTTGTGGTAATTGATAAGTTAACAAACAGCACTTTTTTTTCAGTTGCTGTGGAAAGATGTCAAACTCCAAGTTTGCAAGCCTGAAGATTTATGATGGATGTCTATAGTGCACTGAAGACTTGAAATTGATTGAAAAGCACTTTTTATGCTGTATATTATGATAAACCAAATATTTTCATCGAGTAAAAAACTGCAGGACATTGCCAACAGTTGGATTAAATACTACCACATACCTACAGATGTATACAACAGATATGGATTTGACACAAAGAAAAACAAAATTTCAAAACTTGCCAAGACACTGAAGAAATTTGCCTGATGATGTTACAATATCAGTTTTTGTAAAATTAAAAGTGTAACATTGACTGAACTGGAAATTTCATATTAACTTTGTGCACAGTGTCTCAAGAACTGCAGTGCCACTTGAAATCAGTTGTAAATCACTAGCACAGGAACATACCTTTGTTTTGTTTGTCAGTTTGTTCAATAAAGGACTCGCGGCTAGCTTAAAAATTTATAAATGTGTCATGTAAAATTTTTAATTTAAAATATATATTATATAGTTCTATGTACTGTTGCTGTTATGCTGATTTAGCTCCAGTTCATAAATACCATTCCTAACAATACTTGAATTTGACCAAAAACAATTTATCAACACACCTGGCAAAATGTTTTCTACAAATGAAAAAAAAAAAAGAATATAAAATTGCAGAATCTTTATTACAGAGTACATTCTTCTTTCCTTCAAGTATAACAAACATTTTTTGAGAAATCACAATTTCTAAATTGAAAGTAACATCTATAGTATATACCTTCTCTTTTTAATTTCATCTTATACCTCTCACTGTTGTCTTTTTTAAAATGAAATAATATAAATCATCTTTCAAAATGTTATGAAATAGATATTGCAATAACTGTCACTGCAGTTGTATGGAATTGTGACACGATTGTGTTGAATATGGGGCTTAACATTTAAACGTAGTCAAAGAACAGGATGTGTAGTCCTGTATCCTCTTGAAGCTTTAACAATATTACCCTACAGACTTTCACTATTGGGTCAAAGTCTGAATCACTATTTCAACATGAGTAAGTGATATGTACGGAACTAGAAATTAAGGCATAGTCACATTAAAGATTCTACACTTTTCAAAGACCATTTATTATCGAATTCAAGCATAACAATGACTATTTGGTAGAATCAAAGAAAAGGACTGGTTCTTCTCCAACAACAGCTGCATTATGGACTGTATTTTTTGGCACCTCAACCATGTCACCAGGCTGCAATATGACTTCCTGTCCATACATCCCAAATTTGAACTTCCCAGAAACTATTGCATCTTTCTTTGAGATACTGTGGGTATGATCTGGAAAGTTGGTTCCAGGATAGAAGGTATATGTCGTACACATGTAACCTTGAGATTCAAGCTTCTTCTTCATGCTGGCTTTACTTAAAGGACCATCTTTTACTGAATCCCAATGCTCCACTTTGATTGACATTCTGAAAAGAATATTGAAAGGAATGTAAAGTTTCTCAATAAATAGCTTTAAACAAAAGATATCTAGGAGGACATTCACAACAGATGATCCTTGGATCTAAGATCGCATTCACAACGAGTTGAGCCAGGCTTTACAAATCCTGGGAACTAAATATGGCGGTCATACATGAAAGAAAAACCGCCTAATCTTTTAAAAGTCTCTCTGCCTCTCACACGCCTCCCCACACGTCGTCCCTGCGGGGGGACAGGCATTAAATCTCGGCTCCATTGGGACGACACATGGGGAGGCGTGTGAGAGGCGAAGAGACTATTAAAAGATAAGGCGGTTTTTCTTTCATGTATGTCCGCCATATTTAGTCCCCAGGATTTGTAAAGCCTGGCTCAACTCGTTGTGAATGCGATATAAAGATCTGCGGATCACATATGGGGAGCCCTACATGAAAGAAGAGCCGACGAATCTGCTGATGGTCTCACCGCCTCCGCACACACCATTAAATGGATTAAATCACAGCTCCAAGGTTTAATTGCTAGATCCCTGCAGAATGCCACATGTGAAGGCAGGGAGACCATCAGTGGATTAGTCTGCTCTTCCTTCATGTAGGGTCTGCCATATATGGTATGTGAATCTGTAGATCCAAGGATCACTTCTTGTGAATGCCCTCTAGGTAAGATAACAATGTGGTATGTTTTAATTGGAAAATTACCTAGTTACTGTAAGTAGATGATTTAAATCATGTAGGTGAATGCAGGTTTCTTCTCCTTAAAAATTACTCGCTAATAAGTAAATACTTGTAGTTGTACTCATATGCAATAGCCCAAAGTCGTAACTCAACATAAAATCAAGCCAGATTTTGCAGGATTTGGAGGAGTGGGGTCAGAAATAATGTAAATATGCATTTGAAGTCAATTTTATGCCACAAAACCTGACCAAATGCCACAATATAGTTTCAAATCATATAGCTTAGCAAAAGACCAAATGAAAGCATTTCAAATGCCTGAAATGCCTGAAAATTATCTTTGAATGGATTGCAGCAACAAATAAAATCTGACAAAGTTTATCTACATATTTATCTGGTTGTTTTATTTCTCTTTAAAGAATTAAAAATTGCGTACAATTACAGTATTTTGTACAACAATAGGGGTTTACTTTACATTTTGTGGGTTACTTTTTTATTGCTCTCTATGACTACCAGTACATAGGCAAACTTTTTTTTTTTTTTGGGGGGGGGGAGGGGGGAGGGGGGACGAGATGGCACGTTCTGCATAACATATAGCACAAGGTAAGTACCGCGACTTATTTCATGCATTGAGCTGCTTGGACCAAGCCCCTGTTCACCTTGATAGAATAAAGCGAGCATTAACGCAGTGCGCTGATAGCGAAAATGTTAGCAAAATCACCTTAATGTATACTTAAGAGTAAAATATATACAGTACTGCTTCAGATACAGGCGAGGGGTCACCACACTGAGCTGTCACCTTGGAAAGGAAAATCCAAATGAAACCAAAGTCACGTAGATCGACTTCAAATGACCCAATGTTGCCCGAATAAACCTTTAGAGCCTTAACGGTTTTATACTTAACAACATACCTTCTCAAAGGTAAACTGGACCAGCTAAGGACCACGCAACAAACATTAGCATTACAAGTTCTCAAGGCCGTCAAGGTGCCATTTGACCATCTGTAGGGAAGTTATATTTTGATTGCGTTAGGTGAGCGTTAGCTGAACTTCGACAAGAAAGCTCAGCAAGCACAATATGATATCATAGCTGCTATTACACAAACCTTTGAAATCCCATTAACTCCTACTGTAATATATATATATATATATATATATATATATATATATATATATATATATATATATATATATATATTGTTTATATGTTTAAGGTTGAAACATTACCACTCAAGCCAAATAAATAAGTATATGAATAAGTAAAGTTGAAATAAAAGCTACACAAGCGTCACTGTAAGGTGCTGCCATCGGGCGGCTCACATAGGCACTAAATGCATTGGGTATGGGGTCTTACAAAATTGACATCTAAACGCAAAACATTTATCTACCATGCAAACTAAAGAAAAATTATCAAATGAATTTTGAAAAGTTATACAAAATGAACGCCTGAAACTTATTTCACCATTGTGTCTTGATTTTACCAAGGAGTTATAACTTGGTTTTACCAAGGAGTCTGTTATAACTCCTTGGTTTTACGTAGGCCTACCGGTAGGTCTATCCATTGTGAAAAACGGGAGAATTTGTTGTTTGACATTGACAGAGATTTATACACCATAGATTGCTGCAATCAACACTACACACACACACACACACACACACACACACACACATTGCCAATCATTTTGAAATCATCAAATTGTGTTGCACATTTCATTTAATCAGAACTTGGACAAAATTATGTAATATTTGGGCAAATAATTTTATTTTCACCTTATCAGTACTTCCTTGATGAAATATTTATAATGATGATGATGATGACGACGACGACGACAATGATGATAAAGCAGGCGAGGCAAAATAATTTCAACACTAGACTAAATAATTAGTCAAATTAATCTAATTAATTAAACAAAGAGTCGTTTCATTTCAGATTGATCATCTTTGAAAACCGCCTTTTACGTGGGGCAACTCTCTGTACACATCATAGTGTAGTTTGCTTTTCGTATATCCCCTTGCTCTGTTGACAATATTTTCCTGCAGACAGTCTAATACAACTGGATCATACTCTGTATCGAATTTGTTCGCAAAAAGCTCCGTTCTCTTCAAAAGCCATGGCAAGTCCAGTAAAGAATAAACACAGATGCCATGCCTGTAGAGTGGTCTAGTGTCATTGTTACATTTCTCGTTGTCCCATTTCCAAATCACTGCCCTGGAAATGTGGGTGCCCTTAGAATGATCCACTCCGTACGAATACCCCCCAGGAGCGTCTGGCTGACGGACGAGTGTGGCCCAATAGACTTCTTCAGGTGCCATGGTATCATTCAGCCAATTTAACAGATCATTCGCTACTGGATTTGTTAGTACATATTCAACAAATTGACGTGTGAAACTTCCGTAAAAACTTCCTTTGTAAAGAGTAATATTATGGGGTATTGGTGTTGTTTTCCTTCTTGTGGTAGGTTTTAAATAACCGCCATCTCGAAGTTCCCACCGCACTCCGCAGCGTTCTTGGAACAAATTATTGGCCAGAGGATACGTCTCAATATCATTCTTGCCATCAAATAAATTCAAAATTTTCACAATTTCCAAGTTCGTTTTTAGTGGAAATTCTTGGCCGGATAGATTGATATAATATTTCCAACGCACGGGTGATAACAAAAGTTGACGCATACACTGCATGTCTGCTAGCATTTGAGAAATATGTCCGTAAAACACATCTTGTGGGTTAGAAATAACGAAGACATTATCAAAACACGTGGATATGCTTTTCATGGACTCGTGAAGAGTCTGTGGTGAAGATTTATCAACGTGAAAACAATATACATTATGCGGCCTGTAAATTGTTCTCAAAAGAAATTCTGCTTGATTGGAATCAACGTGCATTCTTATAGAAAAAGCTAAAGGAAACTTCAGTTCTTGCCGTGTGACACGGTAGTTGTATCCCAAAGTTTCCTTGAAGTTGTCACAATTCCACGTGAAAAGTTGCATCTCTGCGTCTGTGAAAATGTGATGGGGCAAAACATACCGCCGTGACGATTTTGTCGCTCGTTTCTTCACTTCTTTGATGTGCTCTGTATCTCCTCTAGCAAGTAATGTGCAGTTTGCTTTATACGCTTCCCGCCTCTGGTGTTTGTAATAGAGAAGGGCGCATGAGCTATAACTGGACGCATCTTTCTCATTATCACTTCTGATATTGACAGATTTTGTCTTTTCTAAAAAGCTATAGCCAAGTTGCAATTTCATGTTCACAATTGTCCAGATGCAAAAACACAATAGCACGAGAAGTTTAGCTCTACGCGAAGAACCGATCTGAAAAAGTCGATGCGTTGCCATTGAAATTCATTACCGACATGAAAGCAATTTTGAAAAGAATCCACATTTTGCGAATCTGTATTTTATAATCCATTATACAAACCGTTAAACCTCAAAAAAGGCAAATTTACACCAATGAGTAGATCCATTCATGGCATACCAGTCAGTTACTCTAACCACGCGACCTTGTCAGGAATTAATGGAGTGTTGTATCCACGTCACGCACTTCTTAACTCTTGCAAACTACCAGGTCTTAATTAAGTTTTTTTTGTACCATGGCATACTCTTACGTGTCAGTGTACGCACTTCATAATGTCAGTTGCATAGGAAATTACATAGGTCTATATAATATCGTAGTTATAAAATAATAATCATGCATGGAATTCATTTTAAGTTATTATGAATTGATCGTCTTTCCGAAACGTGATTTAAATGGAGTTAAAATACTGTATATGAAGTTTTTTATACCTTGTCTGGTATTATCCATTTACCAATTTCAATATTATCATTCTTATTTTTTCTATACAATAAGATATCTATTGACAATAGGCAACAAATCATGTTTGGATAAAATATTTTTCGGAAATCAAGTCACAAACTTGTGGATTAATCTATACACGGTTGAATTCCAAAGCCTCAAAATTATGGAATTAACCACAAGATGGTTGAACCTCCTGCTTATTTGCACCTAGGCCCTTGAATAATATGGAAATTTTGTTCTATTCGTTCCAAAACAGTATATTTAAATCCTCATTGGCATTGCAATGAACTTCTTAATTTGCACATTTGTAGATACATAATGTGAAAACTATGCCGTAAGAACAGATTAGGATATAATAAAACAACTGTGTAAATGCAACTTTACTTATGGTTTCAACCCTCCTGCATAAGAAAACACTTCTTTCTTTTAACTCCCATTTAATGTCCATTAAATGATTAAATAATGCAATTTAGATTAAGGGCTTTCTGCCTTCATTCTCACACAAGTGGGCTACTTAATTTTTCAAAATGCAGATTCTATAAGAATTGTAAAACAAAATACAGGCATATCCTAAGCCAGTTTCTTCATTAGAAAAGGTTGTCCTGTTTGGAATAATTTATTTTATTTATCATACATTGCTGGTAGTGGAAGAGACTTGATTTTAACCTCCATTTATCATATCAGAAATATGGGTACATAATTTTATAAAATTAAGAAAAGGCAGCACTTAATAGTTTCAAGTGTTGCATTTTTGGTATTCAATAAATATATATAACATAAATGACATAATATATGGATATGGATGCTAAAATTCACATTTTCCTACAAGTCATAGCACTCAATATTAATAAAAGACTCAATGGGTGAATTAAAAAAAAAAAAAAAAAAAAAAAAAACTTCAGTTCTTTTCTTTGTGCAAAAAGATCTTGGTCACTGTCGTTTGCAGAAAACCACACAGTTATCCCAGGTATTCCAAATTGCTACAGTGGTCCATAACCTGCCCCCATTAACGTGTTTTCCTGAAACAAACCAAAAAGTTTTATGTAAAAACAATTAAACATTATGACCAATGGCTTTCTCTCATTTTCAACAGTGCAGCACTGTTGTGACCAAGGCTAATGGGTGTCATACCAGTACCTTTGCCAATACCTTGTGTTATACTGACCTTATTAATTGCTTTTTATGAAGAAATACTTCATATCATCTAAAATAAATCTAATTTAAAATAACTGGTGAAAAAAAGAACATAAATGAGATACTGAAATGTTTGATTCTAAAAGCATTATTTTTGTTGTTTGTTTGTCTGTAACTATTAATTTTAAGAAGTGTATCAACTATCAAATACATAGGCAAATATATACATGAACATTTCACTGTGAAATCATACTCACAATGAGATTATAAAATGTCTCATTCATCACTTGTTCAAAGAATTGCCTTTCAGTGTCATACACACTACTGTTTGTCCCAAGTTTCTTATATTTCCTCTCTAGACTGTCAACAACCATTTGTGATATCATTTTCCCCCTCTTGTCATCGGCTACCTTTTGATAGGCTTCTATATTACCAACTGCCTCTAGAAGGTTTTCATGAAGCTGGAATGAAGGCCAAGTTTTGTTAATGTTAATTCCACTTCAGATAAGTGAAGGCAAAGTATAAATGCACATTTAAATTGATGCAAAGAAGTTTTTATTCTGGTAACTTTGTCAAAACTTCCTCATTTTAGTAAATCAACATTCTACGATTGTTACGCATCTAAAACATGTGCAGTGCCTTTTAAGAGAATAATGTCAAAAAAGTACAAGATTAAACAAGTTGAAGAGCATTAAACAATATAATGTTTGTGTGTCCAAACTGCCAGTTTCAAAATCAGATATTATCTACTGAACCACAGTATTACTTACTGATACTGGGGGGTGTTCTGTAATATCATAGTGTGCGTCCCACATTCTGATTACTAACTGGCTGCTTTGCTGCAAGAGAAAATATTTTTATAATTCAAAATTCCCAAAATAATAAAAATCAGATGGTTAAAAAAATAAACAAACTTACTTACATATATCATTATTAGCCAAAAATGACCCAGGAGGTAAAATTAATATGAAAACAATATCATGTCAAATTAATTAATCAATTTCTTTTATAATGCTTCTGTATAGTCACATACATATTTGTTGCTGTTATTCCATTTCTGCTGCTTCAGAACCTCTTCCACTGGGCTGTCCTCAAATAAGGTCAGTAAATCTTGTGGCGGCTTGCCTTTGAATAGTGGTACATGATGCTCACCACACAAAACTGACCCTCTGTAATATAACAATATATACCATTTTCCAGTCTTTATCATACCCAAATGGTGTAATATAATGGAATGTAATTTATTGCAGTAGTATTCAAAATAATATTTTATTTAACACATGATAACAGCATATGTGCCATCCAAAACATATTGTTACTATTACCAGATATGCACTGAAATAGAGACAAATAAAACAAGTAAAACAATTTTGTTGTCATGAGTATAGCAGAACATTTTGTTATGGATTCACATGTAAAAACTTATAATGAAACATCTGCTTTTTGAGCAACAGTATGCTTAACTTGCAAACTGTCTAAAACATGCAATTTAATGCCTTCTCAGATATAAACAGAATAAAATTCTTTTTTTTTTTTTTTTTTTTTGCAAAAAAAGAACATTTGAGATACATAAATATTTGACTGCTTGTTTGGGATGTTGCTTCTGTAACTTATGATGTAAAGAACTTCAAGTGTATAAACTATGAAGTGCTTAAGCAAATACATTATGAACATTTCGCTGTTTAAAAAAATACCACCAGGTGTTATGGGCACTCAAGTATGAATGTTAAACGGAAAACTATAAGACTGAAATCTGATGATAAATTACTGATTTACCTTAATTATGTTTGAGAATGACCATTGTGAATGTGAAACAGAAAGATGGAAGTTTAAATGTGGTTAAACACTGGGCAAATGTTTCACCACCTCATTGTGAATTCAAATCCACATCCCTTCAACCATGTCCCAGGTAATAACTGCTCCAAGTTTACAAATCTTGTACAACATAAAAACTGTGTATTATTCTCAACTAGACAGTTTAATGAGCAATTAAACCATAGGACCAATTGGTTAAAAAATAAAAACCCAGACATATTAATCAGAGTTACAAATCAAAGTTTAGGCATGCAGAGGGTGTATAAATATAGGTTAAGTACCCTAGCATGCAGCCATCTCAGGTAGATAATATAAAATGCATGCACTGTTTTCAAATTGGCATACTTCATGATGTATGACCTTTTGAAATTCAGTTGTACAAATTACAATGAAACCACACACTGTAAGGAAAAATGGTGGCAATGGCCTTATTTTCACTGACCACTTCCTCAAAGAATTTTATTAATGGGTGTTTATTGCATTGTTGCCATACCTGCCTACTTTTAAAAATTTACTGGAGTGTCAGAAAATTTAAAAGAGAGTCTGCAACTATGGCAACTAATAAGGAATGCTGATATACTGAAGGCTTCTTGTGTAGTCACCAGTCTCAATGTACCTTACACTCTCACTACCAAAATATCAATATGAACCTTACCCTTCAAACAGTTGTACCACAGACCAGCCAAGAACACTGTCCAAGCTCAACTGACCCCCAGATTTGTCCACCACCTGTCCTGGGCTCTTGTGGTCAGCTGTCGGCTTGTATACAGCATTCATAGTGAAGACTTGGAGCAGCAGGATGGCGTTGGGGTCATAGTAGGGATGAACAACCTTTAATAAAAAAATCCAATCAGCTTTTAGCACATATTCACATTTCATTGTTCTAATCACTGTCTGCCTTTACAATCATTCTGAAGCAATTCTGACATTAATTTGAAAAACAAACCCAACCCTCTTCCTCTTTTTTTTTTCTTTCCCATGTGTTTATCACTATATTTTAATTTTTTTTTTTTTTTGCAAAATGCAATTGAAGATCAGATCATGGAAAGTTGTTTGTCAGCTTGGCTAAGTAATAACTCAGCCTGTTCAAAACCGTGCAGCAGCAATTCCTCACCTTGGGTTCATCCAGCCAGATAGGTGCTTTCTGCAGACTGTCATAGTCATGAGTTAGGGTGACAAATTTATAGTTAGGGTGACCAAATCCTTCCTCGGTGGGCTCCATGTCTTTAGTGGTGGCACCAGGTACCACCAAGCCAAAACATTCAACAAACAGACCCTCTGAAACACAGCAATGTTGAACATAATGCCAGGCACTTTCCTGATTTTTCAAGATTTTCAAAAATCTCTGACACTGTAAATCATTTAATGACTCAGACTATTATATGGCGATATTAACTGTACATTCACTAGGAACACATCTAAAATATATAAGTGAATTTCATGCAATCCATATGCTTCCGTTGCTGCACAGGCCAAGAAAAAAAAATCCTGGTAAAACATACTGACCCTTTACTGTGTGTGTTTAATAAATATTAGCAGGTTTAGTGTAAGTGCCTACCTGGCAGTCCAAAAGCCTGTGAAACCCTCACTGACAGCCCTACATTAATTCTGTACTTGACACACCGCATCAAGTCTAAGCTATTGGCTGGCTGCTTTGGAGGCAGATGGACCTTATTATCAAGACGACTCTCTATCCACTCGGACAAACTTCTGGTGGAATTATCTGCAGTAGAAATTAAACATGTCAACCATAAGATACAGACATTGCTTTATTTGTGTGCAGTCTACATGCTGTATTTTGGATAAATATTCTTCAATAATCATACTATTAATGGAATTTAGCTTTTCATGACATTATTTACTCAAATAATAGACATCCAAGAAACTGACATAAATTATAGTTTGCACAACGTTTGAAAAACAAGGAATAACTAACCTTCTAATTCATCCTCTTCCTTTTCCAGGAGCAACCTGGCAATGTCATTGACATTTCGATCAAAACTTTTGTCTTTCATGTAGCTGTCAAATATTCTCTCTTCTGACATGTATGGTTCACAGCTCTCTGACCTGTAGTATCCTGTTTGGTAGTCAGGAGCATCACTGTCATCCTTGAGAAAGGACAAATTTATAAATTATCATTTCTTGTATATATTAATGATTTATAATTTAAGTTGTTTATTAAAATATATCAAAATAAATAAAAAATATATTTGAAGCGTGTGTGAGTGTGTGTGTGTGTTTGTGTGTTCGTGCACGCGCGTTACATAAAAAATTAATATATCAAAAAAAATAATGTAGGGATGAGATTAGATGATGATGACATCTGCTGGGCTAAATTTTCACTATTCATAAAAGATAACAACAATGAAAAAGAAAACAGATGAAATAAAACAAATATAATTTGTAGCATACTTAAGACAAAAGCAACAAACCTGCAATCCAGGGAGAATCCTGATTAGTAAAGATGCACCTGGCACACAAGGGGCGTTATCTAGGTCAGTAACTTTGAGACCAGCGAGACCACTCCTTAAATCTGGCATTCCAGACCTCAGCCTCAGCTGCTGCCCCCCTACCAACAACTGGGACTGAAATCATACACAAAGATATTAAAATTGATCCAAAGTTCTTTTATATTTTTCTCTCAACAAATTTTTTAAATCATTCATTCGGAGCACTGCAGTAAGAACTAGATTTGAACTGTGCTTCTCAGTGGAATTCAACATAATTAAAGAAACTGCCTACTGCTCTCATAAAAATGCAAATTTATATTTTCTAAATTCCCTTATGAAAATTCAGTTATATAATAAGCCTTACCTGATCATCAAATATCCCAACTAGACAACTCCCAATGACCACTAGTTCTCCAGTGACAGTGTCCACTGTATACACTCTCAGTAATGCCACCACACCGGGGTCTATCTCATCCCCATTTTCATTGACATGTAGGCCAAACTTAAACTTTGGACATCTTGCTGGACTGGTCAGTGCTGGGAAGGCTAAGATGTCTGGAATGTTGGTCACATTACCAGTTTTAAGTACCCTGCCTGTGACCTGAAAGTATGAAATTAGCAATGTGAATTTTGGTTTGACTGTAAATTTATTTTCCATTTTCTATTAAGTATACAAATGACATAAATAAGTAAATAAATAAATAAAGCAAATACCCCATGTTCAAAACTTAAATCAAGAAAAATAATATTAAATATTAAAAAAGAGACATTGCAACAGGGAAAAATAATAAAATATATACTAAATTTACCTTGATGATGGTAGCATTATCAGGTATAAAGTTCACTCCATCTATAAACAATGTGAAGGGTTCATTGAGACCAGTGGGTGCTGGGTCTATCTCAGCAGCATGAGGGTTAAACGGCACCCAAGGCTGAAATCCTGGAGGAGTGGGCTCTCTAGTTCTGGAAATTGTGTTATCAACAATGTAATATGCAACTGAATAGAAATAAAGTACAAAAAATCGAGGATCCAATGCAATGTTCTTCACCTGGATTTTCCAAATATAGCATTCCAGTGATCAAAACAGCTTAAAACTAAAATGATGCACATTAAACTGCCTCACAGAATTAAAGTGTTATTTTTTCAAAGCCTCTGCTAATATAATATAATATAATCTATGTGAAGGAAAGCTGCCTTAAAGTTGACAGCCACAATATATTTAAGCAAAAAAAAAAAAAAAAAAAAAAACACTTTTTATTTGTTCCTGCTGCAGCTATTACAGTTTTTCATATATATATATATATATATATATATATATATATATATATATCATCATATCAAATATAAGCAGAGTAAGGCCTTCTAACTTTAATATACACTCAAAAAAACACAGGATTACCAACATCCCTAACAAAAAGACAATTTAAGTGATGTCATGTTTTCATTGTAATAAAGGCAATAATTTTCTTACATGGGGGTGCCAGTCTTAGATGCAGGAGTATCTACTGCCATTGTCGGATCATAAACCATAGCAGAGAGTTCACAGTTATCAGCCAACAGATCTGAAAAGAAAATTTAAAAAAATACTGAAGGGGTGGTCAAATGCATGCTCTGTAGAATAAACTTGGATAAAGTGGATGAAATGAAACAATATCTAATTATCTGGGTATGTGAAAAAATGGAGATGAATCAGGCTGTGGTTGCCTTAAAACAATTATCAATAGACAGTTGACTGATCAAATCCAGAACATTGTTAGCAATGCAGTGCTACTTTGGTGCTAACCTTGATGAGAAGGCAATGGTGTTCTTGGCTGACCATTAAGAATACTTTCTGAAACTGGACCAGAGTAGAGAGTATAGGAATACTCTCCTTCCAGAAGCTCCCACAAATGTGGCAATGACTGGCTGTCCTGACTGCTATGTTGGAATAGTGGAATTCTTGACCAACCTAAAGATACTCTGCTATTTCCTAAAAACAAATATCATTTTCCAGTATAGTTGATATAAATAAATCCAAAGTAGTTAATTGATAATATTACTCACAAGATGATTGAAGAATTTTTTGTGTTGATTGCTGTTATTTTTGATTTCAAACAATTTGTTCTGTTGCAAACGTGTAGTAAATTGATAACAGGTTAAATAATTAAAGGGTTTTCAAAAATCAACATTGTTATCAATCACTTTTCATAATGTATAAAAAGTCTTACCATTACTTGATCCTGGTGCATCATACTCCACCCTAACTACAGCATAAGGGAATCCTCCCATTTCCCTCTCCACGTCCAAATTAGTGGCATCCATATCAACAAATTCAAATTTTTCCTGGAGAAGGTCTATTGTGTACACCTTGCTGCCATATTTGTCTGCAGTGACACCACGACATGTGGGTAAAGTTCTGGACCACCTGGCACTGATTCTTATAGTGCCAAAAAACACACCTGCAAGGACTTTGATTGCAGAGGGGTCAAAATCAGCCAGCCATTCAACCTAAGTTTAAGAAAAAAAAAATACACATCAAAGATAAAATTCACCCATGAATTTTTGCAGAGCCACACGATATTCCAGATTTGCATATTTATCATATTATAAATGTCATAATAGTCTTACCTGACAAGGATTAAACAACAGTGGAACTCTTCTATCAAAATCCACATTTTCGAAAGAACTTCTTAAAACCATGTAAGTGAGTTACTCACCCTGTCCTGTACATCTGCAGAAAATATGAGTTTGATTCTGATATGTTTAATCCCCACAGGAGGCAGAGGGACCACAGAGGTGGTGGAGGGGCTGGGGGACCTGACCACTCTGCTGGGGGCAGACTTGACCACTGGACCAGGAGACCTGGTGAAGATACATACAACATCTGTGACCAAACAATTGCACAAAATGCTTTTAGCCAACTACTATGTACCCATATAAAACAAAACTGTGCATAAATACAAGAGCTATTCTTAAATTAATAAAAAGAGATGTTCTTACAAATGGAAACAGTTTCCTCAAATAAAAAATGTTAACTTAAACCCTTGACTAGTGTGATTACTTTTTCAGCTTAAGAATTCAAAATTGCTTCTTCAGCTCTGGTGACAGTAAATTGCTCTAATACTACTCTGTATGTTCATATAAGATGTTTTTATTTCAATACCATGCAAAACATGCCATTGATAGATTATCTTAATAAGCAACAAACAACTGAATTGTCTGAAAAGACCAACTTACTGTGGCCTCTGTCTGTTCATGTATGGCACATCCTCAGCATTGCCTCCATTCTGTAGGTGGATCCAGGCTCTCTGAATGTCTACAGTGTACAGCTTGCAGGGCTCTTTCAGAAATACCTGCACACAGACAAATATAAGAAAGCATCTTAGGAATGATTCGACTCAACTTTACAAAACATCAGTGGGATATTTCTACATAAAGTAGAATGTGATAAATTGACCAAACTTGTTTTCTGTTTATCAATGATATCATTTTTGTTCTCTTTATGGCAAACTTAACACGCATTTTTTAAAAATGCTTTTAAGTGAATTATTGTTTCATTACAAGCAGAATCAGGATGTAGTTATGTCTGTTTTTTTGGCATAAATATTTCTGATTATACGTTAAGATTGTTGTGTGGTGTTTGGAATAAAAGTTTACATTTGATAATTCTACACATAAATTTGATACCAATTTACTCATTTTTCCTTTCTCTACCTTTTTCATAGAATGATAGTCTGTCGCCTCCATGAACTTGTGTTTCAGTAGTAACAACAAAGCCAGGCAGACGTCATGCAGTACAGAGCTCCCCCAGCCCTGCATGAAACACTGGTCCCAGATCAGCAGCACTGCCTGGGTGTCCAACACACTCACAAACCCCTGAAATCATTATATTCACGATTAAATAAATAAAGAGAAATGTGCAATTGTTAAATGAGATATGCAACTGGATTTCTAATCCTACACACCACACAACAATCTTAACGTATAATCAGAAATATTTATGCCAAAAAAACAGACATAACTACATCCTGATTCTGCTTGTAATGAAACAATAATTCACTTAAAAGCTTTCAGACCATAATTACCTCTCCAATCCATTTTCTTAAAAAGATCAAAGGGTCTGCAAGCAGGTCTTTCGAGGCCTGGGACTGATTTCCTGACCTGGGGGTGGCTGCTGCTAATTCTTTGGCTTTGGTTTGTTCCAGATGCAACAACTGCACCAGGAATTCCTGTATTGGCAAATTATATATTATGTTTAATATATAGAAAGGCATTGAGTAATCATGTTTTGTCCTCCGTGAAAGATCTTTGGGGTGTAATATAAACTATATAAACTACAATTACTAATACAATTGTGAGTTAGGATATAACAGAAGCACAACAGTCAATTGAAAAACATTTATAAATACTGTATTTAAAAGATCAATATGCAATCTTAATTATTCAATTAATTACACAAAGTCATGTGAGAAATTAGAGCAGCAAGCTGTTGATCATACCTTAGGGTTGACTTTGACATTTTTGAAGGCTACAGTCCTCAGGTGGTCATGGAGCTCTGCGTCTACATTCAACAGAGCGTCCATAACTTTTTCAGCCACAGCGAACACTTCAGGCCACTTTGGGAAGCACGACTGACTGAACAGATCTAAGTACATGGCCAGTTCGTAGATGTGTTCTGCTAATACTGAAAGTGAAGCAAAATTGTCCATTACAAAGAATTTGGCATCTTAGAAAGGCTATTTACCAGCAAAATGAATCTAAAAAATAAAATTTACTAACTTGATTTAAGTTTAGCTTTTTTTCTGTTTTAAAGTTACTTTCTGCATTTTGCATTAAATATAACAAGACAGTGATAATACTGATATCAATATTGTCATGATATAAAAAGTACATATCTCCATACACTTTCTCATATTGATATTATAAAAAAAAAAACCAAACAGGTTACAAGGAGTGAAGAGCAATAACAAACCTTGATGATTTTGCTCTCTAAATGCAATCTGCATTGGAAACAGCCAATGTACCAGATATGGTTCGTATCGTCTGTCATACACATAAAGTACATTCAGACTGCGGGCAGATTCCTTCAAGTGGAGTTCATAATTAAATGGCATCATACTGGGTGTAGTTTCATAAATCTGCCAATAGAAATGTATCACAATTATATCTATGCAAATGTAAAAGGACAGAAACCATAGAAAGGTAACAGAGATCCTTATCCTTTTTTCAATGTGTTTATAGTACTTGAATCTTACTTTAAAACTTCATGTTTTTAAAACTGTAATGTGTCTAAGGATACAGAACAGTCAAAACATATACAGATAGGGTGAACTCCATACCTCGATAACAGCATTTTCTATCAGTCCATTGATTGGGGAATGTGTGGCCCTTTTGATGCGGAGCTCACCAACACCTCTGGCAACTGCTTTGCCAAAGCGTTCTCTCACAATCTTCTCAACATTCCTGAATAATAATACTGATCATGAATCACAATCAAGCAAACTTAAAGTTTTAGAAATAACAAAACTGATGTTTTCATGCATTTTCAAAATGCCCCTTCCCCTCTCCCCACACACACACACACACACATTTTATGGAACCATTTTCATGAAATTCACTTNGCCTCGAAAGACCTGCTTGCAGACCCTTTGATCTTTTTAAGAAAATGGATTGGAGAGGTAATTATGGTCTGAAAGCTTTTAAGTGAATTATTGTTTCATTACAAGCAGAATCAGGATGTAGTTATGTCTGTTTTTTTGGCATAAATATTTCTGATTATACGTTAAGATTGTTGTGTGGTGTTTGGAATAAAAGTTTACATTTGATAATTCTACACATAAATTTGATACCAATTTACTCATTTTTCCTTTCTCTACCTTTTTCATAGAATGATAGTCTGTCGCCTCCATGAACTTGTGTTTCAGTAGTAACAACAAAGCCAGGCAGACGTCATGCAGTACAGAGCTCCCCCAGCCCTGCATGAAACACTGGTCCCAGATCAGCAGCACTGCCTGGGTGTCCAACACACTCACAAACCCCTGAAATCATTATATTCACGATTAAATAAATAAAGAGAAATGTGCAATTGTTAAATGAGATATGCAACTGGATTTCTAATCCTACACACCACACAACAATCTTAACGTATAATCAGAAATATTTATGCCAAAAAAACAGACATAACTACATCCTGATTCTGCTTGTAATGAAACAATAATTCACTTAAAAGCTTTCAGACCATAATTACCTCTCCAATCCATTTTCTTAAAAAGATCAAAGGGTCTGCAAGCAGGTCTTTCGAGGCCTGGGACTGATTTCCTGACCTGGGGGTGGCTGCTGCTAATTCTTTGGCTTTGGTTTGTTCCAGATGCAACAACTGCACCAGGAATTCCTGTATTGGCAAATTATATATTATGTTTAATATATAGAAAGGCATTGAGTAATCATGTTTTGTCCTCCGTGAAAGATCTTTGGGGTGTAATATAAACTATATAAACTACAATTACTAATACAATTGTGAGTTAGGATATAACAGAAGCACAACAGTCAATTGAAAAACATTTATAAATACTGTATTTAAAAGATCAATATGCAATCTTAATTATTCAATTAATTACACAAAGTCATGTGAGAAATTAGAGCAGCAAGCTGTTGATCATACCTTAGGGTTGACTTTGACATTTTTGAAGGCTACAGTCCTCAGGTGGTCATGGAGCTCTGCGTCTACATTCAACAGAGCGTCCATAACTTTTTCAGCCACAGCGAACACTTCAGGCCACTTTGGGAAGCATGACTGACTGAACAGATCTAAGTACATGGCCAGTTCGTAGATGTGTTCTGCTAATACTGAAAGTGAAGCAAAATTGTCCATTACAAAGAATTTGGCATCTTAGAAAGGCTATTTACCAGCAAAATGAATCTAAAAAATAAAATTTACTAACTTGATTTAAGTTTAGCTTTTTTTCTGTTTTAAAGTTACTTTCTGCATTTTGCATTAAATATAACAAGACAGTGATAATACTGATATCAATATTGTCATGATATAAAAAGTACATATCTCCATACACTTTCTCATATTGATATTATAAAAAAAAAAAACCAAACAGGTTACAAGGAGTGAAGAGCAATAACAAACCTTGATGATTTTGCTCTCTAAATGCAATCTGCATTGGAAACAGCCAATGTACCAGATATGGTTCGTATCGTCTGTCATACACATAAAGTACATTCAGACTGCGGGCAGATTCCTTCAAGTGGAGTTCATAATTAAATGGCATCATACTGGGTGTAGTTTCATAAATCTGCCAATAGAAATGTATCACAATTATATCTATGCAAATGTAAAAGGACAGAAACCATAGAAAGGTAACAGAGATCCTTATCCTTTTTTCAATGTGTTTATAGTACTTGAATCTTACTTTAAAACTTCATGTTTTTAAAACTGTAATGTGTCTAAGGATACAGAACAGTCAAAACATATACAGATAGGGTGAACTCCATACCTCGATAACAGCATTTTCTATCAGTCCATTGATTGGGGAATGTGTGGCCCTTTTGATGCGGAGCTCACCAACACCTCTGGCAACTGCTTTGCCAAAGCGTTCTCTCACAATCTTCTCAACATTCCTGAATAATAATACTGATCATGAATCACAATCAAGCAAACTTAAAGTTTTAGAAATAACAAAACTGATGTTTTCATGCATTTTCAAAATGCCCCTTCCCCTCTCCCCACACACACACACACACATTTTATGGAACCATTTTCATGAAATTCACTTCTCAAAATAGTACACGTTGTGCTGCTATCTCCTGCAACACTTACAAATCCTTCATTTTCTGTCTTTCGGCTCTGAAAAGCACATCTATCCACATGTAACAGCGCAGTCCACCAGGCAACTGACGGCCATGTAGTCTGCGAGACACCTCTTCAAATCTGCGGGGGTCTCTCTTCAGTGTGGCAATCAGAGCAGTGCCCATCAGGTCACTCTGTGGTCCCCAGAAGGTAGGAGGCTCCCCAGAGACTTTGTGCAGATTAGCTGAAATAAAATAAAATAACATAAATAAATAATCTGAAATATTCTGCACTGTTATTATTTTTGGTCCCCAGAATGTAGGAGGCTCCCTAGAGACTTTGTGCAGATTAGCTGAAATCAAATATAAATGAATAAAGCATCTGAAATATTCTGTATTGTTATTATTTTGGGTCCCCAGAATGTAAGAGGCTTCCTAGAGACTTTGTGCTGATTAGTTGGAATCAAATATAACTGAATAAAGTATCTGAAATATTCTATAATGTTATTACTTTTGTTCCCCAGAATGTAGGGGGCTCCCTAGATACCTTGTGCAGAATAGCTGGGATCAAATGTAAATGAATAATTGAAACCATCTGAAATGTTCTTTATTGATATCACTTTTGGTGAAATAAATTCCAGCAAACAGCCACTAAATTATTGCAGAAAGAATACTCCTTTGCATTCCAGTTATAAAAATTTCATATATATACATAAGATATAAGAACAATCTCTAATGCTGTATAAGGCAAATGTTCTTTGTAATTTGCATAAGAACAATACTTCATAAAATGGACTGATAGATTGATTTATTAAATGAAAGTACACACTCAACACATTTAAAATTCAGACAAATATAACTTCAATTCTAAACCACATTTGGTCAAGGCATACACTTACCCTTAATATTTGATGTAGATGGCTTCTCTGAATGAATTGTACTATCACTGTTTGCACTCAGAGGGTGAAACAAGCTGGAGACTTTGGATGGCAAGGTATTAGCAGGTGCTTGGGCTTTCTTCTGGGTAAGGTCATCAAGCTTCTTTTGCTGGGGTTGAAGGAAAGGGTAAGATAATCTTGTCATATTAACTTTTTCATCTCTATATGTTTCATTACATTCTGCAGATTTTAATTATCTATTCTAATAATTTCAGATGCTGTTCTGTGCACCTAGTTTATAACATGTTAACAGGTCTTTAACTTGAGTGTTTTTGCGTTAGCAACCCAGTAATAAATTCAATAACATTTACACTCAATAATTATCATAGTTACCATCAACTGTAATTAAAAATATTTAACATGTTCAGTTCAAATGACTATTTCAGTATAATTTAATAATAAAGTCAACTAAAAATAACTTTAATAATAAAGTTAACAAGCAAATCAAGCCA
Source organism: Lingula anatina (assembly GCF_001039355.2). The sequence goes on along the minus strand of NW_019773638.1, from coordinate 43,888 downwards.
TTTATGTGTGATTACAAGTAAAGATGATGCATATAATGTTTCATACTGTGAGTTCTTTCTCCTGTAGGTACATCTCCCTCTCCAGGCCTTTGCTGAACAACTGGTAAGTATGTGTGAGAAACTCAATCATCTCAGGACAGGGCTCCTCTCTGGAAGAACAAATAATAATATACAGTAGAGCACATATTGGTAAAATGGAAAATGTGTTCATAATGTCCATTAAGAAAGTACTGCTACACAAGAACCACGTATGGGTTTTTACAGCAAAACAGCAAGTGCCATCTCCCTTATTAAATATTTAAGAAGCAGCAGCACACATAGCTTTCAAATTCATCCTCGACCGAAGTAATAAATTTTATTAACAATTTTTAATTGTTGATTTTTTTTATTATATACAGTATCTAAAATAAATGCCATATATTTGCATTATAAATTTATATCCAGCTTACTCTGCCTCCTCCCCAGCTCTGGGTCTATGGCATCGAGTCTCGCTGGCTGTTTTCTTCAGCTGATTTTGAAGCCAGGACTGGGCCTCTTTCTGCAGTTTATCTCTCTCATGCTTGGACATTGCAGGTGGATCCTAGAAATTCAGGAAACACCCTTAACCAATTCTTAATTAACAGAATGTTGGGAATTTCTTATTGAAGTGCAATATAAAATCAATGCCGTATACTTTTAATAACTGTGGTGATTTTACGTATTATAATAATTCAGTTAATTAAATCAATTTGGAATACATAATTATCTACAGTTTAGTATAGTAATTATTTAAAAAAAAACAACAACAACCTTGTTCACATCTTTACATCCTATAAATCATAAAAAATAATGATGAAAATAACAACAGAACGATATTTAGTTTTAATCTTTTCATTGGAACCTAAACCTTAGATGTTACAATGAAAAGATTAATACTAAAATCTACTCCAATTCAAATTTACCAAAACTGCAGCATCTTGTTCATAGTCTGAGAAATGCTTCTGGACAAATTCTGGTCCAAGCAGTTGAAAAATCATCTCCCTTCTATCAGCATGGTCAATTTGTCTCAGAATTTTGTCTGCAAGCCCTTTATTTAACAGCTCCTCGACCTGTCAATATTTTTAAAAAAATTATAATTTATGATGTGCTTTCACAGAAACAGTTAACTGGATAAAAGTTAAAGTTAAGGATCTCAAAACAAAAGTAAAAATTACTTCTCGTGTTTGTCAAAGACAATTATTTTGAAGTTTCCATGACCATCGTTTTTAAAATACATTTCAGTCATACACCTTTCAACATAGTCTCCAATGCTGACCACTGGATCTATGACAAAAGCCAGTAAAATTGGTGCTGTTGCAAAAATTTGTTCATTTATTCAGTTACTGACAACTGTTTCTGCTTTGGGCCAGTAGATTCATAGACCCTGGTTCACAGAAGGGTCAGAAATCTTTTTGGTACACACTGCAACACACATCATTTTAATACTTAAAATATTATATTTACTCATCACAAAATTGACAAAAACTGTACTATTACCTTCATCCAAGGTGAGTTTGTCAAAAGAGTCTCTTGATAGCTAGAATCCATCCACTGGAGACCAAATGGCTTGCCAGTGTCTCTGGCCTCAGATTTGGCATACATTTCTTATTCTCAAAGGGAATTGTGCTTTATATCAATCCATTAATAATCTCTCCCTCCTTTGAATAAAACTATATGAGATCAATCATGAGGTCATGGTAAAAAATATCACAGGTGAAATTAAAAAAAGATCATGCTCTTATATATGTATATATAGATCACATGGCTGAGTTTTTCAGATACAACTGTTTTTGATTTGTTTTTGGATATATAGGCTGGTCAGTTCTCTATAGTGTCTTTCATGAGTCACATTTTGAACTCCAATTTTTTTTCTCAAAATATCAGAGACCAGGCAATATTTCTCATTTCTTAGCTATAGCAGGCTGAAGAACAGGTTGTTTGTCTCCATAGCAATGTTTGTTCTTGGGGTCTCTGTAAGAGTTCTCATGCTGCACACTCTGAAATTTTAACAGAAAAACTTAGTTAATGAACTGAATAAAAATTGTATTACCTTCACATGCAATGCAGGGAGTAGCATGGAAATAAATGACAGCAAAAAATATATAATTACACTTCTGCCTATGTTTTAAAAGTACTAATTCAAATGTAAATTGATGATGAAAGTGTCATTAGATATTATTTGTCTACCATGATTATGTTCAACATATAACTGTAATGTAAAATATTTACTTATCAAAATTTAGAAAACTGAAATGTCTTCTCTATCCCTTTACCTGTGAGTTAGTTCTGCACTTGGTGAGGCAAAGTTCAAAATGGTCTGTGATCGAGGCATAAATTTGACTAAAACTGGAGTCTACTGCTTCACTTAATATCTTTCGTAGTAACTGTTGCTGGAATCAAAAATCAAAGGCATTAATATAATAAGAATTCAATACATCAGACAGATCGCATCCTCCTTTATAATTTCTTATAGTTAAGTATGCTATGAAATAAGGCAAATACTTAAAAAAAAAAGGCCTTCATGAATTCCCAAATTATTGACTGCATCTCCTTGTGAAAATATATGGTATCAACCATTCATTTCTATTAGAGAAACATGCATCTGTAACAAAAAATTCTAAAATTTCTGATACCATATATTATCCATAAAAATGCCTTCTCAATAACTACTAATCCCAAAATGTTTTATACCTTTTCAGGATGCAAGCAACAAGACACGCAGTACTCATAAAGAGCACAGCAGCCCCCCTCAGTGCAGGTTTCACAGGTGTAGTGTTTTGTAGATCTGCTCAGTGTATCACAACAAGATCCTGGCAACAGGTCAGATCTATCACACACATATCCTGGAACCAATAACAGTTTATACAAAATGATGATAATATATTGATATTTTTTGTGTTCAAAGTTACTATAATTACCTCGTAAATCTTTGTTGGTTTATGTGCATTTATCAACTACTGAATGAAATGTTTTATTCTCAGGTGCAAATTAAAATAAATATTAATCTCAAGATTTGAAAGTTTAATTCTATGTTGTCCACAACTCCTCAAACACGTACAAAAAAATTCCTCCTAAATATAGCCCTAAAAGTTTTTAACTTAATGAAAGTCATACCTCTGTCATCAGCCACTAAAAGTTTCCCCTGAACTGAATTTCTACAAGTTTTTATTTTGCTTGCATTTGCACTTTCAAATTTGGGCTGCCACTTGAACTGTTCAGGAGCTACACGTAGGGGTTTCCTAAGCCGATATTCTTCTTGAGTTGAAAAGTCTTTTGGATGCTGCAAATAAACCAAGAATAAGTTGAGTATGACAAGCCTTATGAACCGACCATGGCTCGAACAGGATGAGTAAGTAAGTAAATTGAGTTTTTAGTTTATTAAAGTATTTGAGAAATTTTTACAAGGTTGATAATATCTCCTTTACACGGGCGCCTTTAGCTTTTGACTAGTACACAGGGTTTCTCAAAAGCGCGAAAATCGACCAAAAATAAAACATTTTATCATCGTAACTGGTTAATGGACGAGCATTTTACCTGCTTGTATATATTAGCCAGGAAATACAGAACCGACAAGCCAAATACCACAGCTAGAAACCATCTTCTTCGGAATGTTCTTGAGTTAAACATTGAGCCGACATTTCACGGACTCGCAGGGCTGTGTTGTGCTTATAAACAAAGTAAATATGACAAGGGAATCCTTTAGTTTCGGAAATATTTAATAAATTGGAGGTCTACGAAACACATTTATTTTAGTAAAATAGGTATTCTGGATAAAATATATATCATTTTTGTAACAATTTCAGCAAAATTATCTGTAAAAAGTCGTGCATATTGTACAAAATAATACGAAACTAATTCTACGGTTGATTCTTAACTGGGGAATTTGGAAATCGTGATGTACAAGTGTAGTGATGATGTGGTTCAACTTATGATTCTTCGATGATTAATTCACTGTAAGGTATTGATAGTATAAACATATTTAAGCAGTTGAATATCATAAGTGTCATTTAATTAGGTAAATAAAGTAGACGCCTACTCTTGCCCTTGATACAAAACTTACTTTCGACAGTGCTAGGTTTATCGAACTGGTGTTCAAATTAATCTTAGATTGATAAAGTCCAAAGTTTTATACATGAGAGGCAACGTAATCAAGGAACTAACACACCAGGAATCTGTCGAATATTTCGTACAAAGTGGATTTTAGCTCTAAAAGTGTGTAATTTTAACTTGTATTTACACAAACTGGGCAAACTTACATCATGACTTATGACTTTCAGTTTCAGCCAGCAAATAAGATGGCAGAAGGGAGGCAACCACAAACAAGGACATTTTCATGGAGCTTGGATAACATGCCTGTCAACATGCCCACTATAAACGCTCAGGCTAGACTGCCAGGAAATATTGGGAATGTTTTGAGGGAGCTGGTCCCTGGCCTAGAAGGGCGGCCGTCATCAACTCCAAACCCGTATCTGCAGGCACAAGCTCAAAGAGCAGCTGATATGTCAAATGAAGCCCCAGCTTCTTCTTTTGTAATAAATATTGGTCAAGATGGTCAGGTTCAGAGAGATGGTATTTTGAATGTTGAACAGTCTGTGCATTCCGCTGAACCACAGTTAATAGGTGGTGGTCAGCTGGAAGGAGGACATTCTCCTGAACCTAATAATACTGCTGCTGAAGACGGTGGTCAAGAGGGTCAGCATGGCCATACACATGATACTGACAACAGAATGGACTGGAGACAGGGAAAGAAATGGCTTGAAAGAAGTCTGATTTTCATTTTGTTGATGCTGTTGAAAGTGACATATAATCATCGCCTAGGTAAGCATTGGCACTGATGGTGCCTATGAATCTATAGACTAGGGTTTTAGGTATAATTTTTCAGGTACAGTATGTAAACAGAGTCATATAGGCGTGGATGATGTTTTAAATGATCCATGATAACTGAAAAAATCAGAATGAAATTATGATCATCATTATGAATTTTAGTTTTATTCCCACTAGAAAGGAATTTTGTAGAGAATCTGTCATTTCATATCAGAAACATTATGGAAATTGTAGAATTAAGTGCTTTTATGTAGAATTGTAAAGTACATTGTTTAATTGCACATGCAATATATATTAAGCCCTATATATGATTATTTAATAAATCTATCATTAATATCTTTACAGGGTTGCTTGTTTTTGTTGGGTTGTTTGGGACATATTACCATGCAAATACAACTGTTAAAAAGCATATTGCACAACAAAGGGTAAGTTTTCTCTCTCTCTCTCTCTCACCCCCCCCCCCCCCTCTTTTAATTAATGAGTCAAAAGAACCATTCTTGGAGGTCGATTAATTTCTATTTTTTTTTCTGAAATACTGTTCACTTGCCTGACAAAAACATACACAATGGCAATACATTTGAATTTATTTCAGGATCACCATAATTCTGCCCGGTCACTGCTGTTGTTGAGTTGGATAGTGATTTTCTTATGTGGAAATATTGCTCTTGTCTACTATGTATTTGAAGATCAGAAGCTTTGGTTAGCGTAAGTATTTTCCATAAACACTTCAAAATACTAAATGGATTCTTCTCACAACTTTTCATGTAGAGAAATGCATAAATTATCATTAAAAGGTTGATATACAGAAGTGCATACATTAGTTTTTGTCCTAAAATGTATATATAATACAATTACCTTTTCTAAAAATGACATCATTTTTGAAAATTTTCAGTCTAATCTTAAACTTACCTAAAGTTGGCCGAATAGACTTCTGGACATTACTATGGGTTGTTGCCATCACAGACTACATTGTGAAATTCGCCTCTATCACTTTAAAGGCACTTATAGCCATGCTGCCTAGAACCTTTATACCTTATAAAAGAAGGGTGAGTTATGATCTTATTTCAAAGCAAAACAGTTCATTGCCATGTTATAATCATATTATGTATATATTATATCTTTTGCTTTCTCAAATTAAAAAAAATTATTTATTTATTTGTTTATTATTATTATAATTTTTTTTGTAAAATCTAAGGATATAACAGTTATTAAAGGCAGTATTTGGTATAATTTCCATGATGCATTTAAGTAATTTTAGCATGAATTTTTTTTTCAAGGGCAAATATTATATGTTCATAGAAGAGGTGTCCCAGTGCTATCGTTGTGTTACTCCTATTGTGCCATGGGTTTATTTCCTCAAAGACACAGAACATGGGGGAGAATGGTTCTCCATTTTCCTGCTCATTGTATATTTTATTGCAAAAGTAAGTCTTGTGATTGACACTGTATATACTGCATTATTTACAAAACAACTTTCGTTTTATAGTAAACTTAAATATAAGGTGTATCATTAGTTTTAAGATAATTCCTAATACTGTCTTGAATTACTAATATAAATCATTATGCTGTATTTTCTCAATGATGATCATTTTAAGGTAAATCTTGTTGTTTTATTCAGGGCATACATTAAGCTGTATGTTTATCTTTATCATTTTTGATTGTAGGCCAACCTTGTGTGGCAGAAGTCAAAAGATTTATATAAAGCCTGGAAAAAAGTCTGTACAGATGTGGTAAGTTGATGAACAAGTGTATGGTCTTAGGTATTTATTAGAAACCAGTATCAGTATATGTGGATGTCTAAACAAGCTATTGCATATATTGGGACTGTGATATGTGTGTGTGTGTGTGTGTTTGTGTGTGTGTATTTTCTATCTTTTGAGAAAATGGGCATGTTAAAGGTATACTGTGATGAAAAAACGGGTTTAAACTATTCATTAGGTGCCCGAAAGTCATTTTTGAGTAATGAAAAAAAAGTTTTTACGTTTATTTAGTTTTTAAAGCCGATTTTATGCAGGTGTGAATTTAGTTTATGATACTCCCGTGTGGTGGCGCTTTGAGGCGAGTGACGTCACTTGCGTCGAGGCTCAGAAAGCCATATTCGATTCAGCTATCCGCTTGCTAGCAGTGCAAACTAAAAGCGATACACGCAATTGATTACTACATGATCATTTATAAATTCAAACTTTTGAAGATAGATACACAAAAGAAGATGAATTCCCTACGTGGTTATCATTTATTAACCAACAAAATACACCAAAACTATGTTAACAGTAAAGGTTTGGAAGCAGGGCAGCGAACATAGTTTTTCACACATGCCCATCTGTCGCGTCGGCTGAACGTTCTTATCCCGACTGATAAGAGAAAGTTGCCTTATAATGCAGGTGTGACAGCTAACATTATTTTTCACACCCGTGCAGTTTACCAGTGTCATTCCGGGAGAGCCAGGTCAGTGGACAAAAGGCCAAAGATATCGGACTGATAGCATCGGACACTACATTTCACACCTCTGCAACTTACCTCGCTACTTCCGCCTTACACGTGATCAGTGCAGCAGTATGTCGAGTAAAAATTTGAGTCCACTATCATGTTAATATTAAAGTTTTCACTAACATAACCAAAAAATTCGACAACGTAATTCTGCTACGAACTATTTTTGGGCTCTAGAAGCTGCTCTCTTCTTCCTTTCGACGGCCGCATCATGCACACATCCTACAGGTAAGACTCTCGTCGGCAGCGCTCTGGCATTTACTGTCGCATTTTGGTACTCCGAAAAATCGAATATACTGGGTACAGCATCATCTTTTAGTTTTCTCCGTGCTTTTCCACCGCACAATTCAGCTCGCAGGTCACGTACGAAGCATTCCGGCTCGAAGTGGTCGCTACAGATCCTCGCGTGTTTTGACACTGTGTTGGGATTTTTTAACTTCAGAGAATTGAGCCAAATTTTACGTTTTGCGGCATCCGCAGGCAGGATATAATAGCAGATGTCTTTCTTATCGTAACCTACATTACGGCACCCGGGAACAACACAACTTTGCGGCATTTTGTTTTTCTGACACCTGGATGTTTAGTCACCTACTGCATAGTATATACTATTACTAGTACAGCTGTGGGAAGCTACTACCCAGGTTACGTCACTAGGAACTGCCCAATCAGAATTTTCTCATCTAAATCTCATCTTTTCTCTCTAAAACTTAAAAAGAACAATTTTTTGACGTCGATTTATAGTTTTTATACTGTAAAAAAAAGCAGTGAACGCTATGTGTTCCTAGAGCACAGTAGGCCTTTAAGATATAATTGCTGTAGCACAATGTATATTCTGTCTTTTCCTTGATAATTAATTCAATCAGCTGCTAAGGTTAATTATTGCAATCCAGTTGGAAGTAGGTGCTTTAGGCTGTGTCACCAACTTCATTCCCATTTTCTGAAGGTGACTTGACAGAATTCAACATATCCTATCCAACCAAATTAACACTGCTGATGAATTTATGTACTGAACATTTTGTTTTGTTGCAGAATTATGGAATATCCCCAAGTAGAGAGGAGATGTCAGTGGCTGGAGGTGCATGTCCCATATGTCAAGATGACTACAGGGATCCAGTTATGCTGGCCTGCAAGGTAAGTGTTCTCACTCTGTTTAATGTGTGCTTTTAATTTGGACAGCATGTTTTTATTTTCCTGTAGTCTGCTTTTTTGTTGCATGTATACTTACTGTGGAAGAATATTTAGTGTTTAATTGTAAACTTTGTGCAACAGATGTAACTTGTTTATTTTGTACAGTATAGATTTTTTCAAAGTATTAATCAGTACACGCATGCTTGCACACAAACAAAATGAAAAATTGAAATATGAATTGATAGTGTACCACCACAGAAAATACGATTTTTTTTTTCATTTTCTTTTGCAGCACATTTTCTGTGAAGACTGTGTATCAATGTGGTTTGATCGTGAAAGAACTTGTCCTATGTGTCGTGCCAACATCGTAGACAACCCTCTCTGGAGGGACGGAACCACTGTTGCTTCCATAATATTTTGGTGAAGTCTCATTTTATCTCTTGATGTGAAGTGAAGAGGTATTTATGATTGCAAATATCACCAGCCAGACTCCCAAGCAGTTTCTGTTAAGATGGCAACTGTCTAAAATGTGATTTTCAGCATTTAGTTCCACTTTTTTTTTTACTTCATTTTTTTAAAATGTATGTATAAATTTACTCTGCCAAATATTGGATGTGCTGTGATGGAACAGAAAATAAATGAGATTTTGACTTGCAGTTGGTTTAAAAGGCAGTCATTTAAAAGTCTTTCTAGTTATTTCTGTTAACTTCTTGGCCTGATAATGCATGTCTGTTGAGCTGTTTAAGAGTAATAAAAATCCACTGTAGATTAGAAAGCATGGAGATGGTGCAATAAAAGTTTCATTAAAATATCTTAGTAAGTTGTGTTTTGAAGCAACTGATATGTTTTGCTTACTATCTAACAGAATATGAATACTGTGTTTGGTCCTAAAGTTTAATATGTTTATTTATTTATTTATTTATTTATTTATTTATTTATTTATTTATTTATTTATTTCACAAAGTGGCTGATACTATTTCATCACTTGAGGTAATACTTGAGAAGATAAATACAGCTGTTACTACCGTAGGTAGATATAATGTGCTTTATTTAAAAGGGAGTACAGGTTGAAATTACATTTAACAGCAGGCAACTTGGTGTATGTTGAAACATGTATTAGTTGGATGTTTGTGTAGAACCAAAAACGATGACATAGGTTATTATAATATGATTGACATATTATACATGTAGATTGAATTTAATTTTACATTCCATTAAAGTTTTTTGCATGTGTTATTGCATCCTAGACTTGAGAAAGCTTATGCCATTTAGAAAATATGTTTTTTAATCATATTAAAGAAATCTTAAAAGTATGTCCGATTTGTTAACCACTCATCATTCATTACTTTATTGACTATTATGGAATTTTTATTTCTTTTAATCAATTACAATATTACAAATACAATACAATTCAGACAAAGGCAAAATTGAGTTCATCTTGATCTCACATGTTGAACTAGTTAGTACCTCTGATTTTAAGCTTTCCATGTTTCATAGTGCATTGACACATATTAAGTAAGTCCTAGGTTACCAGCTGACTCTTAGGGTGCATTCACAATGAATTTATCGTACTAGCTAGTGTGCACCAACTCCATGGGGACTCTTGCTTAATGCAATCAGATTAACAGGCTTTGAGTAGAATACAGAAAAGTTGGTGATTATACGAGTGTGTTGAAACAAGAAGAGATGTGTTAATTTGATTACATTCAGTGCTTACTAGTATGAGAGATTCATTGTGAATGTACCCTTAGAGCTCATTCTCAACGAATTAAGCCAGGCTTTACAAAGCCGGTGACCTAAAAATGGCGGACGTACATGAAAGAAAAACCGCCTAATCTTTTAATAGTCTCTCCGCCTCTCACATGCCTCCCCACACGTCGTCCCTGCGGGGTACTGTAATTAAATCTCGGCTCCGAACATTAATATTTCCATGAATATCTCTGGTGATATTATCTCTGTAGATAGTCGATTCATTGCTGCTCTACGGGCCAAATTATTCCTTTTTAGTCTCTGTTTTCAAAGATAATAGAACAGAAGAGCTTTTTTCCTTCGATCGCCTTCAGCCGCCATGCTTTCTTCACCACGAGTTTAACTGATGAGCATGCGCACTTAATATTTCTCAGGTAGCTTCCGCATGGCGAACGGAGACGCGATTTAATTACTGTACCCCGCAGGGACGACGTGTGGGGAGGCATGTGAGAGGCGGAGAGACTATTAAAAGATTAGGCGGTTTTTCTTTCATGTACGTTGCCATTTTTAGGTCACCGGCTTTGTAAAGCCTGGCTTAATTCGTTGAGAATGCGCTCTTAGGCAATGAAGGACGAAATCTATAATAAATAAATAAATAAACTATCTATTAAGTATCAGTGTGGATATTGAATGATAAGAAGAATTATATTAATCAAAACAGAAAACATCAGTTTAAGCAGATAATTAAATGAAATATTTATTAAGCTGCCAAATATGTGTGATCTAATTTGTTGGGTGATTGATGCATTGCATTAGGAGAGATGCAGAATTGAGCCAGAGAATGTGTTGGAAAATGCC